>PVKM010001497.1:0-76799 GCA_004027735.1 Carollia perspicillata
ATTGTGGTAGCTATTAGCCACATAGATGGCTGTCACCCTCAGTCTGAGTTTTCCTGTACTATGCCATCTTGGTGCTCAGTAGTCAGTCTATAACAATGGCACAATCTTGTAGGCAAAATTGGCTTCAGTCCCAAAGCCACTAAATTCGTCCTTGGGCACTTTAAAGATTGAACTGGGAATTGCTCATTTCCTATTTGGGTTTTGCCCAGCTCCCACAGATCGGCTGCTGACCCTACTCTGCTTACCCTGTGGCAGGAGAGGGTGCTTACTAGTTACCTGCTCCTTTCCCTCTTCCTTTTGTGCACCTCTACCTTCTGTCCCTGCTCCTTCGTCCAAGCCTACTGCGGAGTCCGACTCAGTATTTGTTAAATATGGTTTTCTTATGGAATGATCAAATCTTCTAACCCATCATTAGGGTGATTTCCAGGGAATACAGAAGAGGTAGAAAGGTGGAGGGAACTTACATTTACTAGTTCTGTAGTGGGCACTTTCCATATTATTTTATTTAGTCTCTGTAACCCAGATAGGTAATGTCCTTATTTACAGATAAAGTTAAAATCTGAAAACAATAGAGTAGTGGAACAGGTTTGGATTTTGAGATATAGGCAAGTTCACTTTCCATTCTTAGCTTTTATTTGTTCCTTTGTTAGGTCGGGTTTTCAGTACCAACTTTGCAGGATTTTGAGGGGAGAGAATATGCAAAGCGCATATTAAAGGCAGGCCAGCCTCAGCACACTAGAAGCCTACAGACTCTGGCAGGGCCTCTGCCATCTCCGTCTGTTTCCAGGATTCCTGCCTGAGTTCCAGTCAGGTGTCCGCTTGTAGAGATAAAGGGTCAACATACGGGCCACTCCTAACCGACAACCACCTCGGAACGCAAAGGAAGCTGGCTGCCTAGCAACCACCAGTACCGGGGCCAGGCTTGATTGGAGGGTGGCATGAGGGGTGCCGAGTGATTGGCGTGCTGAGTCACAAAGGGGCGGAGTGTGGCGGTGGAGTTTAGCTGGTCAGTGAGGCGGGGCGTCGCTTGCCGGCCTTGTCTCCCCTGTAGGTCTGCGGGTGGGCGGGTGAGTGGACCAGACTGTCAGTGAAAGCAAGCGGGCCGAATGGGGAGGGCACCCGGGACCCAGGACCGCTGAGCTGCCCCCGCTGCTGCCTCAGCGGGCCACAGAGAAGCACCTCCCTCCGGGCACAGGACAAGCGGGCCACACCCCCTTGGCCGCTGCTGCCCGGCGACCTTTGCAGTGGGCCTGTGTTCACCGAAGTCACAGCCTCCAGTTCCCTTGCCCCCTGTGCGCCACACGGCCTCCTGCCAGACGGGGGCTTCTCTCCGAGTCGCCAGTTCCGACGCGGAGCCTGATCGCTGTCCTCCAGATCAGGACCCTGAGTCTGCAGAACCAGAGGTACTCCTGAAGGAGGACGGGCTGCGCAGGTGACAGGTGTCTGCAGGTGTCGGTACTCTGATGGCTCCAGTAGACGTGGTTTCCAAAGGATTTTCCAGTTCCACTATAAAATTAAATATTTCTAGACTACAGTTTAGGGTACACATGCATGGTGTAGTGATAGAATTTCTGTAGATTGTACTTTACAGGTTTTTTTTCACACATTAGTAAAAACAGTTCATTAATAGTAAATATTTTTAATGGCTGCATATCATTATGGATCCTTTTACATCAGGGGAAAAGTTTAAAAGATAACTTCTATGTGGTCAATATTCTTTAGAACAGAGGATAAAGCTGTTTCTGAGTCACTGAAATTACTTATTCAGCGCTATTATTGCTTTACTGGTCTTTAACATACCGTTCATCTTTATGGTTATATTTTTAAGAACTTTTCCAGAAGAGATTAGAGAAGTGTTTTGGGAATTGATTTAGAAATGTTTTTGATGCCATCGCTCTTAATAGCTAAATATGTTTTTAAATTATTGATAAAAGTTCTAGAAATATTTTCTATCTGCCTTTTCCTATTTTTTATTTTTTAATTTTTATTTTATTAATTTAATTTTACCTTTTTTAAAGATTCTTATTTTTGCATCATTTCCCATCCTTTGAGTCTTTATTGCCTTTTGAGGTGTTTTCCAACATTATAGCTTCCGTAATGTTCTCAGTTGAGCATGAATGACCGCAGAGTGCAGAAACCGTCCATTGACACTGCTTTTAATACTGGCTAGGTCTGTGGCCTGCTGAGCTTCTGCGTGCTCCTCTACTATCATCTAGTCCTTCTGTCAGTTTAACAAGATTTCATGGGCTAATTTTGTCCTTTGTCCTTTGTTTGGCCTCTATGTCCTTTGTTTGTCCTCAGCAGTAGAAATCACTGCTGAGGAGAAATATAACTGTTTTCTTGAGGCTTACATTTCAATTTTGAATTTGGTTACCCACCTTGCTTCTTTTTGGATATTGGTTTTATTCTTTTGATTGGGGCCCCAAAATATGGTGGGTGTTCCAACACAGTTAGTGCTGTACTAGGTTGCTCTTTTTCTTTTAGCCCATAGTTACTGTATTGGTTCTCATTATAGATGGAGGACTTCCAAATCTGTCTGTTACCTTCTCTTATCCCTAGCTTGTTTATTATTATATTCAGGGTCTTGCTGTGGAAGAGCATTGTGTGCTTCTATATCTTCTGTGTCTAAATACCTTGGTCAGGCCCTGGTCACCAATGCCTTTATTTCTGTAACATTCATTTCAGCATTCCTGATCCCTGACTTCTGTTGTTAGAGCTGCTACTGTGTAGACAGAAGTATTTGCTATTGGTATTGGGGGAATAGATACTGCTAATTCTGTAGTACATTCTTATTTAATATAGCATGATAAGTATGTTCTTAAGAATCAATGAATCAATGTTATCAAAAATTATATTATAAAAACAGTTGTGTCAGGAGGGAAAAGGGGTCAGGGGTTAGCTGCATACAAAGTCATTTTTCCTAGGGGCATTTCAATGTATTAAAAATATAAGAAACAAAACCTTAGCAGTACAGCCATTTATACGGTTTTTATTTAAGAGCAATAGCCTTTTACTATTGTCACTAGCAATATTATTAGCATAGTACTTTGTATTCTTATATTTATTACTCATTATTTTGATAAATATATAACAGCACTCAAAATAACTGTGTTGCCAGCAACAGCTTTTTTAAAAAAGACTTTATTTAGTTTTAGAGAGAGGAAGGCAGGGAGAAAGAGAGGGAGAGAAACATCAATGTGCAAGAGAAACATCTATCGGATGCCTCTTGCAGGTTCGCATTTGGGGACCTGGCCCACAAACCAGGCATGTATCCTGAGTGGGAATCGAACCAATGTCCTTTCGGTTTGTAGGACAATGTCCAGTCCACTGAGCCACACCAGTCAGGGCAACAACTTTTCTTCCTGTGATGCCATCTCTTCAGGACTATTTGCAGTTTGCACAGTGCAATTCAGGTTAATTAATTAGCTTAACTAATTAATTATGCATCCAGTTAGTGCTATAAAAATTTACACTACAGCAGAAATCACTGTATGTGTCTGTATGTTATGAGTTGGATAAGCTTCAGTGCACTTAGTTTGGAATGGATCATAACATTCCCATGGGAAGCCAACAAATATTTGGAGCATAACCAAACACTTCATCTCTAAATTAGGGATAATACATTTTCTGTATCACAGTTTTGTTCTAAGGATCAATTGAGAGACTGAACATTTACTCTTTCATTGAACAAACCTTTAATAAGTACGGATTTGTACAAAACACTGTGCTAGGTGATGGGACAGTAAATCAGACGTGGTCAGTCCCTTGAGTAGCTTTACAGTTTAGTAGAGTAAGAAAGTCACATAAAGAATGAAATTGACTGTGATCATTGCAATATATGATGGAAATGTAGGGGTGCAAAGGTGAGTAACCAGAAAAGGCTCTAGTAAAACCATAATCTTCAAAAGTAACTGCTCTTTTAAACACATTGCTCTGAAACTACAGTGACTTCAGTGATATATCTTTCAGGAGAAAAAGTAAAGAATTTATCACTGATTTTTCTTCTTTACTCTTGCACTTCCCTATTGTTCATTTTCTGTTCACCTACACTTCCTTACTGATATCCTTCTTCCATTCTGAGGCTTTACTCATTTTGAAATACGTTCAAAAGTTTACCCATGTCTGGACTATATCAGACAAAAAGTCTTTTCACAGCAATGGGAACCAGCAAAAGAAAAAGACAACCCATTGAGTGGGAGCAGATATTTGCAACTGATACACGTGGTAAAGGGTAATATCCAGAATATATAAGGGACTCATACGACTTAACCCCTCAAAGAATCCAATTAAAAATTGGCAGAGGACCTGAATATACATTTCTCCAAAGAGGACATACAGATGGCCAACAGACATGTGAAAAGATGCTCAACATCACTAACCTGGGAAATGGACATCAGAACCACAATGAGATATCACCTCATACCTGTCCTAATAACTATCATCAATAAATCAACAAATAATAGGTGCTGATTAGGATGTGGAGAAAAGGGAATCCTGTATTCCTCATGGGGGATGTAAATTAATGCAGCCACTACGTGAAACAGTGTAGAGATTTTTCAAAAAATATAGAGCTGCTGCACAGTTCAGCAACTCCAGTTTTGGGTATTTATCTAAGAATACAAAAATACTAATTCAAAAAGATAAATATACACCCCTATGTCATTGTAGCATTACTAGTAATAACCAAGATATGGAAGCAACCTAGATGTCCATCAATAAATGAATGGATAAAGAAGGTGTAGTATATAGATATCACAATGGATATAGATAAAAAGCTGATGGTTGCCAAAGGGGAGGGGGATACAGGGATGTGAATTATGAAGTTCATTAAAAGAAACGCATTGTATCTTTAGTGGTTGGTACATAATTGATACCTCAATAAATATTGGAAGAAGATTTCATTTTCAAATCATTGATGCATTTAGATAACATGAGCAAACAGGTTGAAAAGATTACCCGCCAATAGGAAATACTTGTTAACTTATTCTATGTGGCAAATATCACCTAGATACAAAAACCAGAAAAAGACACAAAGGAAACTAGATCAAGCATCTGGCCAACAGAGCTGAAGAGGTAAAAGCAGTACTTGCAACATCAGAATTACAACTAACTACAAAACAACCATCATTCAGAACCACTTGAAATCCAGTTGAATAGAAGTCCTACAACTAAGAATATAAAGAAGCAACCAGGTCTTGACTAGTAGGAGGGGTGAAGATAGAGCTGGCTAGTCCCACACCCACATATGGTTGTTAAAAATTGAGGGAGGGATATCTTGGATGCAGAGGTTCCTCCTGATGAGTGAGAGCTCCCTCCCAACACTGGGCTCCCTCCCCACACCATGCCCCCCAGCACAGGGTTCCAGTATCATGAAAAGAAGTCCCAATAATGTGAAAACAAGCAAGGATCCTGGCTGAGTGAGATGGAGGGCTGCTGAAATCCCATATGTCCCTCTTAAAGGGCCCATGCACAGATTTATTGGACTCACTTGCCCTGAGCTTCAGAGTTGGGGCAGCAGCTTGAAAGGCTCCAGGGACATACAGAGAGGAATTTGTCTGGCATCAGGGCAGAAGGTGAAGAGGTGGCTTTCTCCCATAGAGAAGTGCTGGAAGAGGCAGTTGTTTCTTTGCTGAGCCCTCACTCCACAAAGCTGGTAGGCGAGTGCCCTATTTGAGTATTCATCATTCTGGCTAATACTGTCTGCCCCACCTTGGTGATTCCCTGAGACCCCACAATACCTATTGGGCCCACCCAAGCCATTTCCAGTGACTTTTCCATACAAATGGCCTGTCTTGGAATGCTTTCTATCTTTTGCGAAGTGGTCTGAGGCCTGACACTAATGGCAGCTGGCTTTGGTTTATAGATCGTCCTAATCCCAGACACCTCCAAGCAGAACACAAGTAGCAGCCACCTGCAGATTGCTTTGTAGCTCATGCTGAGTGGCCCTGGGTAGGTCACAGGTAGTATCTAAACTTACACCTCCCAGGAAGCCCCAGTGTACAGCTTTAGACCATGCTGAAGCACCACCCAGCCACATCCACAAGTGATGCACTCAAAGCAGGACTCAACTGAGTATCAGAGGCCCACTAAAGCAAGTCCTGCTTGGTGGGGTCAGCCTCTGCACAGCAGATTCTACACAGTGATCTCACCCAGTCCCTGAAGCTGATTGGCCTGGCGGATAAATCACTCCCATTGACATGCCAATAGTAATCAAGGCTCAACTACAACAGGTAGGTGCACACAGCCCACAGTGCAGGGGGTGGGATGTGCACCTGGAGCACCCAGATCAAGTGACTAGGGAGGCTGCGCACTGGGCCTTTCAGGAGACCTACTACATAAGGCCACTTTACCAAGACTGGGAGATGTAGCAGCTTTACCTGATACATAGAAACAATCACAGAGAGGTAACCAAAATGAGGAGACAACAAAACATATCCCAAATGAAAGAATAGAACAAAATTACAGAAGAACAACTAAACAAAATGGAGACAATCTAGTAGATACAGAGTTCAAAACATTGATTGTAAGGATGCTCATTGAACTTAGGAAAAGAGTATATGAACTTAGAATATCAACAAAGGAATAGGAAACACAACAATGGAGATAGAAACAAAATAACCAGTCAGAGATGAATACAATAACTGAAATGAGGAATACATTACAGGGACTCAACAGTAGAACAGATGAAACAGAGGATCAAATCAGCAATTTGTAAGATAAGGAAGCAGAAAACACCCAATCTGAAAAGCAAAAACCCCTAAAATATGGGGCTACTATAAGGAACTTCTGGGACAATGTTAAGTGTACCAACATTCCCATTATGTGAGTGCTGGAAGAAGAGAGAGAGCAAGGATTGAAAACCTATTTGAAAAAATAATGACAATAAAGTTCCCTGACCCGATGAAGGAAATAGACATAGAAGTCCAGGAAGCATGGACAATCCCGAACAAGATGAACTGAAAAACACCCATAGCAAGGCACTTTATACTTAAAATGTCCAAAGTTTAAATACAAAGAGAGAATGTTAAAAGCAGCAAGAGAAAAGCAGTTAGTTACCTAGGGGGGTACTCCCCATGACTGTCAGCTGATTTCTCAACTAAAACTTTGCAGGCCAGAAAGTGTTGAGACAAATATTCAAACAGGTGAAAAGCAAGGACTTACAACCAAGATTACTCTGCCTTGCAAAGCTATCTTTTAGAATCAATGGGCAAATAAAGACCTTCCCAGATAAGAAAGAGCTAGAGGAGTTCATCACCACCAAACCAGTATTATAAGAAATGTTAAAGGGTTTTCTTTAAGAAAAACAAGGGAAAAATATAAAAAATATAAATAATGAAATGGCAATAAATGCACTCTATCAACAATTTCTTTAACTGCCAATGGATTAAATACTCCAATCAAAAGACAAACTGTGGCTGAATGGATAAGAAAATAAGACTCTTACACATACTGTTTACAAGAGACTCACTTCAGATGGAAAAACATGCAGTTTGAAAGTAAAGGAATGGAAAAAGATATTTTATGAAAATGGAAACTTAGAAGCTGAGGTAACAATACTTAGACAATATAGACATTAAAACAAAGGCTATATAACAAAAGGCAAGGAAGAAACCAGCAATTCCACTTCTGGGTATTTATCTCAGCAATTCCGTTCTGGGTTTTATCCAAAGAAAGAAAAACTAAATTGAAAAGATATATACAACCATATGTTCATTGTGCATTATTTACAATGGCCAAGATAGGGAAACAAATCTATGTGTCCATCAATAGATGGCTAGATAAAGATGAAGTCATGCATATGTACAGTGGAATATGACTGGGCCATAAAAAAAGAATAAAATCTTGCCATCTGCAACAACGTGGGTGAACCTCAAAGGTATTTTGTGAGTGAAGCATCAGAGAAAGGCAAATATATGATTTCACTTATATAGAGAGTCCAAGAAACAAAATAAATTAACAAACAGACTCTTAGATACAGAGAACATTTTCACAGTTGCCAGAGGGGAGGGCGTTTGGGAGAATGGGTGAAAAAGGTGAAGGAAATAAGAAGTACAAATTGGTAGTTACAGGATAGTCATAGGGACTTAAACTACAACATAGGGACTAAATAATATTGTACTAACTATGTATGGTATAAGGTAGGTACTAGATTTATCAGGGTGATTACTTGTAACTTATATCAATGGGTTGTACACCTGAAACTAATATAATATTGTTTGTCAACTGTAATTGAAAAATAAAATATTAAAATGAAAAACAAACTAGATCAATGTATCTTAGAGGCAGAAAAATTCTCAAAAATACAACAAATCTAGCAATATATAGGTGTGAGCAAAAGTAGGTTTACAGTTGTGAATATATGAAACAGAGTTATTGTATTATTTATTAATTGTGTTATTTAGTATTATTAACTTTTGTCTACCCCCTATGTAAAGGATTATACACTATATATAATGAAATTTATCCTAGGAATGCAAGGTTGGTTCAGCATCAATATGATACACCTTATTAAGAGAATAAGAGACAAAATCCATATGATCATCTCAATAGACTCTGGAAGAAAAGCATTTGTCAAAATCCCACACACCTCATGGTAAAAAAAACAAACACCTAAACACTTGATAAATTATGAAAATCCCATAGCTAAAATCATACCTTATGATGAAGGACTAAATGTGTTTTCTCTACAATGAGAAATAAGACAAGAATATCTGCTCTTACCATTTACTTTCAGCTTTATATTGGAGATTCTTGGTAGGGCAATTAGGTAAGAAAAAGAAATCAAGTGCCTCTAGATTGGAAAGGAAGAAGTAAAAATCTCTATTTGTAGAGTATATGCTTTTGTTTGTAGACAACCCTAAGGAATCCACTAATAAATGTTTTCAGCAAGGTTGCAGTGTACACATTCAATATATTAAAATCAATTTTATTTTTAAACATTAGCAATGAACAATTTGAATGTGAAACTAAAACAATTTTATTTAAATAGCCTCAAAAAGGACAAAATTCTTAGGAATACTTTTTTTTCAATTTAAAACTTGTACTCTGAAAACAAAACATTGTTGAAAGCTTTGAAGAAGTTATAAAGAAACTGAACATGTGAAAGAGCTCACATGTTCATGGATCAGAATAGAAGACAAAATATTGTCAAGATGGTAATCTACAAGTTAACCTGAAGACTCAACACAATTCTTGTTAAAATTGCAAGTGGTATTTTTGCTACCACTTGGGATAGCAACTTACTGCAAAACTAAAAGGATAGTGGTACTGGCATGAGTATAGACATATAGATCAATGTCATAGAGTGGAGGGGCCAGAAGTTAACTTTTAACATTTATGGTCAATTAGCTTAACAGGGAGGCAAAACAATTCAGTAGAGATAGTCTTTCCAACAAAAGTTGCTGGGACAACTGGTTATTTACTTGCAAAAGAATAAAGCTGAATCCCTATTTCATACCATCCACAAAAATAAATTCAAAATGAACTAAATAGAAGGGCTAAAACTATATAATGCTTAGAGAAATATATATAAGTACACTTGATTTCTTCAACAATGTGGGAATTAGGTGTGCCAACCTCCCCTACACTCCTACAAAGTTGAAAATTCATGTAACCTTTGACTACCAAAAAACTTGACTGAAGCCATATGGGTAACATAAAGAATTGATTAATACCTATTTTGCATATTATATGTATTATATACTATATTTGTACAATAAATTAAACAAAATAAATGAAAATGTTATGAAGAAAATCACAAGGAAGAGAAAATTCATTTAAAGTACTGCAGTGTATTTATCCATACTGTAAGTTTTTGTCATCTGTCTTTAAGATAAAACATCTGTCAGTACCTACAGCAATATTGTCTTACAATACAAAACACTGTAGATATTATACATATTATTAACACTAGACATAAAAATGAAAAGATGAAAAATTCATATTGGTTTACAGACATAAAGATTTATGTATTGATAACAAAGATGCAGTAATATGATTGCTTTATGGTAGCCTAGAGTAGTAAATACAATTGCTTCACTAGCCTATACCCTCATGAAGGAAGAGAGAGAGAGAGGGAAAGAGGCACATACTGTACAGTAATGACATCTTTCAAAAGCAAAGTTGTAAAACACAAAGCTAGCACATTAATTTTATATTAAATATCACTCACCTAAACATATGTAAGGATAGGCTATCCACTTCCATACAAATCTTGCCCAAGTGTTTTACATGATGAATACTCAGTGATTATGATAATGACACAAAAATGTCTTATACAATTGCCATATAGTCATTCGATTTTCATACAAGCTCACCTGTGTACACAGCAGATAACTTATTAACTGTACAGCATGACAGTTATTTACTATTAAGTGAAAGTGGATCACTTTCATTCCTATCGTCTTCATGTTGAATAGACTAAGAAGGAGAAGGAAGAGAAGGCATCGGTCTTGCTGTCTCAAGTGCAGCAGAGGCAGAAGAGGTGGAGGAGGTGGAAGGGAAGGCAGGAAAGCCAGGCACACTTAGTATAACTACAAAAACACATTGTAGTTTTTGTATGACTTTTTGCTTTTCCATTTCTCTAAAAATGTTTCTATATACTTCTAATCTTTCCACTGTTTTCTTTCTTTTTAATATTGGTGCCTGTATCATAAAAGGGTCCTCATAAAAGGGCCCATGTCATAAAAGAAGTCAAAAGCAGTCTTGAATAAACAGAACCCTTCTGCTAAATTGCCTAACAGCAGTTTGTTCTCTGGCACTGCTTTTTCTACATGCTCTTCTTCATCATCTGGCACTGGTTCAGATGTACTCCTCTCTATCAAGATGTTTTCTGTTAATTCCTCTTGTGTGGTGCCTACTAGCTCTTGAACATCTCTAAGATCTGTATCTAGAAATCTCCCACCACCCTGCTTTTTATTTTTTCTCTCGTCATGTCCACAATCTCTTTCATGGGTTCATTGATTGTCTCTGTAATAAATACTGTGAAGTTATGCACAACATCTGGACATTTTTCTCCAGCAGGAATTTATTATTTTGGCCTTGATGACTTTATAACAATAATGGCATCTTCAGTGGTGTCATCCTTCTAGACTTTCATGATGTTGTATCAGGGTTCTCTTTCATGGTGTTCACAATCCTTTCCTTGGAGTACTGTGTGTAATGAGCCTTAAGGTTCTTGTGACCCTCTGATCAAGAGGCTGAATTAGAAACATTGTGTTTGGGGTCAAGCAGATCACTTTGATGCTTTTGATGTTGAACTCATGGGATTCTGGGTGGGCAGAGTCATTTGTCCAGTATCAAAAGAACTTTGAAAGGCAGTCTCCTACTGGCAAGGTGCTCTCTTCAAGGAAAGCATCGATGGAACCAATCCAGAAAAAAGTTCTTATCCAGGCTTGTTTGAGTCTTAATTTATTTATCATCATTGGCACTACTACAGATGTCCCCTTTGCCCCACCCCTCCACCTAGTCCCTGCCCTCCCCAGGCCTTCACCACATTGTTGTCTGTTTCTGTAGGGGCTACATATATATGCCTGTATGCTCTTTGGCTAATCTCTTCCAGTCCTCCCTCGCCCCTCTCCCCACTGAGATTTGTCAGTTTGTTCCATGTATCCATGCCTCTGGTTTTATTTTCTTCATCAGTTTATTTTGCTCATCATTGTATTTTCTCTTCAAGGCAAGGCTTGGGATTTAGCAGCTTTATAGGTAAGGGCAGTCCTGATCATGAACTGTACCACATTTGCACAAAATAGTAAAGTTAGTTGTCCCTTCCTGTCTTAAGTCCTATTTTGGGGGTTTTGGTTTTCTTCCTTACTAATAAATGTCTTTTATGGCATGCCCTTGCTCTTCTTGAATATGGCACTTTGTCTGCATTAAAAACCTGTGAGGTAGGTACCTTTCCTCCTCAATGATTTTACATTTTCTTTTCTTTTTTTGAGAGAAAGAAACATCAATGTGAGAGAGAAACATTGATCGGTTACCTCCCATGTGCACCCAGAACGGGAATCAAAGCAGTAACCTAGGTATGTGCCCTGACCAGAAGTTGAACCCACAACCTTTTGATGTATGGGATGATGCTCCAACCAACTGAGCCACCCAGCCAGGGCTCAATGATTTTCTTAATAGCATCTGAGAACTCATCTGCTGCTTCTTGGTCAGCAGAAGCTCCTTCTGTTATCTTGACATTTTTAAGTCAAGCCTCTTTCTAAGATTGTCAAACCATTTTTTCCTGCCATTAAATTCTCCAGTTTTAGGCCTTTCATCTTCCTTTTGCTGTGTTATATAATGACTTCTCTCCTTCTCAAATCATTTTTGAGTCTACAGGTACGCCTTTCTTATAGCTATCATGCACCCACTTTACAGTTTATTTTCAATACAAGATAAAAGGTATTTGGCAAAAGGTGCAATGTTTTTGTGCTTGGTGATGTAACTGCAGCAATTGGTTCACAAACTTTCTTTTCCTTTTACAATGGTCTTTGTGCTGGATTCATATATCTTGAAATGGTATGCAACTGCGACTGCAGCTGCAGACCTCAATCTACAGTATGTTTCAAGCAGTTGGGGTTTTTCTTGTAACGTGACTCTTTTCTACTTGGGAACACTTTCAGTACATCACTGGCACTTTGTATGGGTCTTACAGTGTTACCAAGGCTTATGGTATTACACTAACTATGATGAAAACTATGTGACAACTTTGAGAGATCACTTTTAAACTGCAATACATAATTCACTAAAGAGACAAACTACTTACATGGAGATGATTAGCATCGCATGTGTTTTAAGTGGATTCTTACAACACTTGAGCTCGCCACTAATAGCAATAGGAGGTAACTACAAAATTATTACAGTAAACAACAATAAAAAATAAATAATAAAAAGAAAATGTAAGAAAAAATGTAGGACAGTATGTATTACAGTTAATGTTATGCCGTTATGATTTAATATTACACATATACATTTGTTTATACTTCTCTCAACTGAATGGTGTCATGTATGGTCTGTGTTTGGGTGTTTATAGGTTTTGATAAATTTTAACTTTGTATAACTGCTTTGTATATATTTTGTGGTAGTAAATGATAAAATAAACTGGTATCTACACATTTTTTGCATTCATGACATACCAAACTTTTTCTTAATTTTTTCAATATTTCAAGGCCACATGGTTCATCTGCAAATTTTATAAAATTGTCACAAATCTCCAAAATATTTTGAATATATTTATTGAAAAATATCTGAGTATAAGTAGACCCATGCAGTTCAAACCTGTATTGTTCAAAGGTTAGCTGTTAAGTAAAACTTTAATTACCTTGGATTAGTCAAAGCCTTTTAAAATATGACATCAAAAGCACAAGCAACAAAAGAAAAATAGCCAATTCGGACTTTATTAAAGCTAAAAATTTTTGTGCTTCAAAGAATATCAGTAAGAAAGTTAAAAGATAAACTTTAAAATATCTGCAAATCATATATGTCAAGAGGCTATCTAGAAAACATTAAAAAAATTTCAAACTTAATAACAAAGAGACAACTAAATAAAAATGGACAAAGGATCTGCATAGACTTTCTGAATATATTTCTGTAAAATGGTATACAAATGTCCAATACGCACATAAAAAGATGTTCAACATCATTTGCCATTAGAGAAAGGCAAGTCACAGCCACAATGAGATACTACTTTACAGCCACTAGTATGGCTTTAATCCGAAAGACAATAAAAAGTATTGGCAAGGATGTGAGGAAATCAGCACCCTCAATCATTGTTGGTGAGAATGTAAAATGGTTCAGACTACTTTTGAAAACAGTTTGATAGTTCCAAAAGCTATCAGTATAGCATTGAGATTGTTAGTATTGATAATGGACATTAAGTATAATCTCTACATACAAACATACAATAGCTAACAAATATGAGAGGCAAACATGACCAGTAGAAGTACTAAATTACAGTTGCATAATTAGAATAGGAATAATTAAATAATAAACTGCTATTAATCAGGAAAAACTTTATAAGAAGGAGGGTTATTATATAACCCAGTAATTCCTTTCCTAGATAAATATG
Organism: Carollia perspicillata; assembly: GCA_004027735.1. NCBI lineage: Eukaryota > Metazoa > Chordata > Mammalia > Chiroptera > Phyllostomidae > Carollia > Carollia perspicillata. The sequence goes on from PVKM010001497.1 coordinate 14,051, forward strand.
GAAGACTATGGAAAACATATTCCACACAAAAACTTTTTAAAAGTATTTTATTATTTTTTATTTGCTTATGTTGTTCAGATAGTTGTCTCCATTTCCCCCCCCCACCCCTGCCACCCCACCCTTGATTCTACCCCCTTTGGCTTAGTCCATCTGTCCTTTACATACGTTCCTTGACAACGCTTCCTTATTATCCCCCAGTATCCCTCTCCCCTATGGTTACTGTCAGTTTGTTCCATTTTTAAATATATTTTAATGATTATGTTACTACAGTTGTCCCATTTTTCACCCCTTTATTCCCCTCCTCCCTGCACCCACCCTCCTACCCACATTCAAGTCCATGGACCATATATATAAGTTCTTTGGCTACTCCATTTCCTGTACTATTCTTAACCTCCCCCTGTCTATTTTGTACCTACATTTATGTTTCTTATTCTCTGTACCTTTTTCCCCATTCTCTCCTTTCCCATTCTCTCCCCTGTCTCTCCGCACTGATAACCCTCCATGTGGTCTCCATTTCTGTGATCCGTTCCTATTCTAGATGTTTGCTTAGTTTGTCTTTGTTTTTGTTTTTATAAGTTCAGTTGTTGATATTTGTGAGTTTGTTGTCATTTTACTGTTCATATTTTTTTAATCTTCTTTTTCTTAGATAAGCCCCTTTAACATTTCATATAATAATGGCCTGGTGATGATGAACTTCTTTAACTTGACCTTATCTGGGAAGCACTTTATCTGCCCTTCCATTTTAAATGATAGCTGTGCTGGAGAGTATCATCTTGGATGTAGGTTCTTACCTTTCATGACTTTGAATACTTTTTTCCAGCCCCTTCTTGCCTGTAAGGTTTCTTTTGAGAAATCAGCTGATAGCCATATGGGTAGTCCTTATGGGCAGTCAGACGTTTTGATGCTTTATTTTCTTGTGCTGGAACCCTGGGTTGTGTGGTCTGTCTTACTCTCCAGTTTATCTGCATTAAAATTGTTCCTCCCAGTTTATCTGCATGAAAATGTGGACCCCTGGTTCTGCCAGCCGCTGCTCCTCCTGCCCAGATCTAGCCACTGCCTAGCCACAAGTCCTCTCTCCCCCAGCTGCTGGTCTCTGCCCCTCCTACCGGTCTGGACAATGTTTTTTCTTTAACTCCTTCGTTGTCACATTTCCATACAGTTCAATTTTCTGGCAGTTCTTGTTGTTTTTTTGTTTTTAAGTTGTCATTCTTTTGGTTGTGCAAGGAGGCACGGTGTATCTACCTATGCCTCCATCTTGGCTGGATATCTCCAGTTTGTTCTTGATTTCAATGTCTCTGGTTATATTTTGCTTGCTTGTTTTTATTGTTGATTAGGTTCCACTTGTAGACAAGAATATATAGCATTTGACTTTCACTGCCTGGCTTATTTTGTTTAGCATAATGCTCTCCAGATCCATCCATGCTGTTGAAATGGTAGGAGCTCCTTATTCTTTCTGCTGTGTAGTATTCCATTGTGTAAATGTAGCACAGTTTTTTGTTCTACTCATTAACTGATGGGCACTTAGACTGATTTCAGCACTTGGCTATTGTAAATAGTGCCACTATGAACATAGGGGTACATAGGTTGTTTTGAATTGGTGTTTCAAGATTTTAGGGTTAGACTGATCCATTTTTAGTTTTCTGAGGAAATTCCATACTGTTTTCCACAGTGGCTGCACCAGTCTGCAATCCCACCAACAGTGCACTAGGGTTCCCTTTTCTCCACAACCTAACTGGAGCTTGCTGTTTGTTGATTTGATTATGATGGCCATTCTGACTAGTGTGAAGTATGTATCTCATTGTGGTTTCAATTTGCATCTCTCTGATGGCTAGTGATGCTGAGCATCTTTTCATATGTTTCTGGGCCATCTATGTCCTCCTTGGAGAAGTGTCTGTTCAAGTCTTTTGTCTATTTTTTAGTTGGATATTTATCTTCCTGTAGTACAGTTGTGTGAGTTCTTTACATATTTTTGAGATCAAACCCTTGTCCGAGGTGTCATTTGCAAATATATTTTACCATACTGGTAAAATATTTACCATACTGGTAAAATATTGGTTCCCTTTTCACTTATGTTTTTTTTAGCTGTGCAAAAGCTTTTCATTTTGATGAAGTCCTATTTGTTTATTCTTTCCTTTATGTCCCTTACTCTAGGGCACATATTGGTGAAAATATTGCTGTGTGGAATGTCTGAGATTTTCCTGCCTATGTTCTCCTCTAGGACTTTTATAGTGTCACATCTTATATTTAAATCTGTTATCCACCTTGAGTTTATTTTTGTGTATGGTGTAAGTTGGTAGTCGAATGTCATCAGTTTTGCTTATAGCTAGCTGTCCAGATTTCCCAACACCATTTGTTGAAGAGGCTATTTTTACTCCATTTTATTCTTCTTTCCCTTTGACGAATGTTAATTGGCCATAGAGACTTGGGTTTATTTCTGGGCTCTCTATTCTGTTCCTTGACCTATTTGTCTGTTCTTATGCGAGTACTAGATGGTTTTGATTATCATGGCCTTGTAATATAGTTTCGTATCAGGTATTGTGATCCCTCCTACTTTGTTTGTCTTTCTCAAAATTGCTGCTGCTATTCAGGGTCGTTGATGGTTCCATATAAATTTTTGAAATGTTTTTTCTATATTTGTGAAATAGGTCATTGGTATTAATATGGATTGTGTTGAATCTATAAATTGCTTTGGGTAGTATGGACATTTTGATGATGTTAATTCTTCCAATCCATGAACATGGTGTATACTTCCATTTATTTGTTTCTTCCTTAATTTCTTTCTTCAGTGTTGTGTAGTTTTCTGAGTGAAGTTCTTGATTATATTTACTCCTAGTTACTTTATTTTTCTAGTTGCTATAGCCAATGGGATTTTTTTTCTGATTTCTGTTTCTGGTATTTCATTGTTGGTGTACAAAAATTTCTTCAATTTCTGAAGATTGACTTGTATCCCACATTTTTGCCAAATACAGCTATTGAATTGAGTAGTTTTCTGGTGGAGTCTATAGGGTTTTCTGTGTACACTATCATGTCATCTGCAAACAGTGACAGTTTTACTTCCTTCTTTCCTATTTTAGTTGTATATTTTCATAGCATTATTCATAACACCCAAATATTGAACACAACCCAAAATGCCTATTAACTGATAATTAGATAAAGAATATTTATTCAGCAATGAAAAAGAATGAAGTACTGATTTATCCTAGAACATGGATGAAGTTTGAAAACATTATGCTAAGTGCAAGAAGCCAGCCACAAAGATTATGCATATATGATTCTATTTATGTGAAGTGTATGTAAATTACATTTACATATACCCACATATGCAAAATGTGTGGATTATGTAAAATATGGGCAGAATATGTAAATTATAGACAGAAAGCAGATTACTGTTTGCCTCATTCCAAGAGGAATAGGAGAATTTGGGAGTGATGCCTAAGAGTAAAGGGTTCCTTTCTGAGGTGATGAAAATGTTCTAAAAAAGATTGTGGTGATGGTTGTACAATTTTGTGAACATAGTAAAAACCAGTAAGTTTTAGACTTTAAATGGGTGAGTTCTGTGGTATGTAAATTATATCTTAGTAAAGCTATTGAAAAGATTTACCTACCTCTCTAAGAATATGTATAGTATCTGTCCTCTAGTTTAAGTTCAAGACCCCAACCTTTACAAAGTGTTTGCCGACTAATAGTAATTTATTTGATTAATCCTATTATAATTATACACATGTAATTTAGTACTTCTGTTGGTTGTATTTGCCTCTATTATTTAATAGCCATTGTTTGTGTGTAGAGATTATGCCTCATGTCCATTACCAATATTAACTATCTCAATGCTATACTGATAGATAGCCTCTGGAAACCCAAATTTTCATTCATTATTTAGTGATTCCTATTTTTTAAAATATTTTATTTATTTATTTTTAGAAAGAGGGGAAGGAAAGGAGAAAGAGGTTGAGAAACATCAATGTTTGGTTGCCTCTCATGCGCCCCCTACTGGGGACTTGGCCCACAATCCAGGCATGTGCCCTGGAGTGGGAATCAAACTGGCAACCCTTTGGTTTGCAGGCCCATGCTCAGTCCACTGAACTACACCAGCCAGGGCAGTGATTCCTATTTTTAAGGAAACTATTAAGATTGCTATTCCTTTTTTTTTTCATTGTGATTCAAATGTATAATGGCTATAAAGTTATGCTTTGTATGGGTGAGAAAACATAATTTACATGTTTTAGAAAAAGATTTTCATAAACTTTAAAGTCTTGCAAATATATACCTATGTGTTGGGTTTGTTACTTTAAGTATTATTAATAAAACATTTGTCGAGCATGTACTATGTATATGTAACTGTGCTGAGCTCTACTAAGATACAGAAAACTTTTGCAAATATGCCTATTTTTAAAAAAATTTAATCCTTACTTGAGGATATATTTTTATTGATTTTACAGAGAGAGGGAGAGAGAGAGAAAGAGAGACATTGATGTGAGGGAGAAACATTGACTGGGTCCTTATGCATGCACCCCGACCAGGGATCAAACCCACTGCTTAGGTATGTGCCCTGACCAGGAATCAAACCTGCAACCCTTTGGTGCATGGGATGATGCTTCAACCAACTGAGCCACCCGGCCAGGGCAAATATACCTGTTTTCAATTACCTCACAATGTAATGGGGTCAGGAGGTGTGATTTCAGAGGCAAACACAAGAAGTTTAGGATTAGACAAATTAAGCACTAAAATGAGTTCTGGGGTTGTCTGGAAGATTGATATGGGCCAGAGTTGTTCAGAAAATTTTTGTGGAAGAATGAGACTTTCAGATAGGCTTGCTAAAAAAATTATTCTTGTTTTTTAGGTACTAAAGTCAAAACATGAACAATGATATATATTACCAATGTTCAAGTCTGATTTGGCTTGAACTATTTAATATAGTTGCCTATTACATATTCTCGAGGATTTAGAAAAGTCAAAGTAATGGATAACAGAAAAGATCCTCCATTCTTCAATGAAGATAATGTGGGACCATTTTACTACAAAGTTCCTTTCTATGATACCATGGAGCTCTTCATTGAAACATTGACTGGAACATGTTTTGAACTGAGAGTTTCACCCTTGGAAGCTGTTATTTCTGTGAAAGCAAAAATTCAAAGATTGGAAGGTACTCATTTTTCTTTATTTTTAAGCTATAAGGATTAAATTTGTTCATCAAGAGTGTATAATAACTTTAAATTTTCTTACAGAGAAAATGTCAAACATACATGGGATTAAAAAGTATAGGATAATGAACTTCCATATAGATAGCCCTTACTCAGCTGCAACAGTTATCAATTCATGAGCTATCGTCTTGTTACCATTACTGCATTCCCTCCACCTCATTCCCCTTCTACCAAGTATTTTTTAAGCAAATCCATGGTATCACATTAATGGTGTGAAATATTTTAAAATGGTTTTCCATCAGGTTATGATGACATGTAAATTCTGCCATAACTACCTTACAGTTACTTTTAATGGGAAATAATCACAGAGTTTCCTTTGAGAAAACTTTTTCTTTTTGAATGTGGAGATTTTCTGAGAAGAGTTTTTGGCTTACATTTACATATATTTGCAGTTTCTTCAGTATAGCAGAGATACTGAATATCGTACAACATCTCTTTTGTGACTTATTTGTGTAAAGTGTCATAAATTACTTTGTGTAAAATTGGAATCTTTATCTTTGTACTTTGCAGATTTTTCACATAAATAGTATTTGCCTTTATAGTTCTTAAAATCCAGTATCAACTAGAAAATTAATAAAATAGATCTTCGCTTTTTGAGTCAGCTGGAGTTTTCTTGTAATGGTGGTAACTAGCATTGCCTTCCAGGCCATTTTAAGCTCAAAATTGTAGAAGGATAAGAAGTATTGGAATTTTTTGTTTCTAAAGTCAAGAATCCTGGTATCTGAGCTTCTGAGTACTTGCTGTTTCACCAGTAACTAACTACTGGTACTTGGTAGCAGGAGGCATTGACAGGGTAAATCCAGTGGCTTTGAAAGTTATTAGACAATTGGGAAATTAAATGAGTTAAAATGTAAAATGCCTATTGTCTCAAATTGCTTGGGCTGTCATAACAAAATACCATAGACTGGGTGGCTTTAAGAACAGAAATTTATTTTCTCACAGTTCTGGAGGCTGAAAGTCTAAGCTCAGGATACCAGCATGGTCATGTTCTGGTGAGGGCTTTCCTGACTTGTAGATGGCTACCTTCTCACAGAGGAGACAGGGAGCAGGAGAAGGAGAGGAAAGGGAGAAAAATAAAGAAATGGGGTGAGGAAGCAAGAGAGTAAGAGGTGGGGAGGTTAGCGGGGAGAGAGAGAGAGTGAGTGAGTGAGTTCATGTTTCTCCTTACAAGGGCATTGATTCCACCATGAGGTCCTTACCTCCATGACTTCATCTAAACCTCATTATCTCCCAAAGGCCCTGTCTCGAAATGCTATCACATTGGGAGTCTCTGATAAATTTTGGTGAGACACAGTTCAGCTTATAGCACCTATCACTAGTGGTCAGTAGATCACAATTCATATTCCCATTCCTCATTCACATACCCCTCACACCTTCCTTTCCTCTTATTTTTCAAGCCATTGACATTTGGGAGTGGTTTGGGGTAGGTCAAGCATAACCTACTTTATTCTAACTGACACAGTATCAAATAGGTATTCATTTTTTTGTTATATAACTGACTGTCTACAACCAGTTATTGAATTAGTCTAGTCTTTTCTCACTAAAGTAATTTTGTATCTGTCATGTATAACATTTTTATACACAGCTCTTTTGATCACTTGCTTTGGCTCTACCTATGCCAATATTTATTGTCTTATTTATTATAATATAAGTTTTGATAGCTCACGGTGCCCATACATATTAATTATTGTTGTGTCTTCTTGGAGAATTGACTCATTTATCATTATGGAGTGCGCCTCTTTATCCTTGATAAATTTTCTTGCTCTGAAGTATGCCTTTCTTTGTTCCTTTCTTCCTAGAAGCATCACCCCAATCTTCTCACATAATGATCTCCCTGTGTATATGTGTGTCTATATCCCAATTCCCTCCTTTCTATAAGGACACCAGTCATATTGGATTAGGGCCCTCTCTAATGACCTCATTTTAACTTGATTACATCTCTAAAGACCCTACCTCCAATGAAGGTCACATGCTGAGGTACTGAGTGTTAGGACTTTTGGTGGATACAGTTAAACCTATAACTAGTATCAACAGTTGTGTCATTATTGGAAAACATTACTGCCATTTACAACCACCACAGTCAAAATAATAGAACAGTTCCATTGCCCGCCAAAATTCTCCTATGCCCTTGTGGTGCACCTCTTCCTGTAAACCCAGCTCCTGGCACCCAGTGATCTGTTTCTGTCCCTGTTTGCCTTTTCTTGAATTTCATGTACATGGAATCACAGAGTACATAGCTGTTTGAGTGTACCTTTTTTCACTTTTGCATAATAATTAATGAATTGGAGAGGTAACCCTATTATTAAATGTATCAATACTTCATTTGATTTATAGTTGAGTGGTGTTCCATTGTACAAATATTGATCTACTTCACTTCTTCATTTCCAGCTCAAGGATCATTTGGATTGTTAATAGTTTTGGTGATTGTGAATTAAAGCCATTGTAAATGTTCATGTACAGTTTTTTATGGGAACATAGGTTTTCATTACATTTGGGTAAATACTTAGGAGTGGAATTGCTGAGTTGTGTACTAAGTGTATATTTAATTTAATAAGAAACCGCCAAACCATTTTTCAGAGTGGCTGTACTGTTTTGTATTCCTTTGAGGAATGTCCAAAAGTTTTAGTTGCTCTGTGTCCTCATTAGCGTGTGGTGTGGTGTTGTCTTGGTTGTTTTTGTTTTTGTTTTTGCCATTCTAATGGATACCTGTGATATCTCTTTGTGGTTTTAATTTGCAACTCCATAATGCCTAATATTGAGCATCTTTTTATTTGCTTATTGGTTATCTGTGTGTCTTCTTGGTGAAGGGTCTATTCAGTCTTTACCCATTTTTTAAAAGAAGTTGTTTCTTCTTTTAACATCTATGTATGAGAAAAACATCTATTGGCTGCCTCTCACATTCTCCCAACCCCAGCCCTGGCCTGCAACCCAGGCATGTGCCCTGACAGGTAATTGATCTGGTGACCCTTTGGTTCACAGGCTGGTGGTGCTCAACCCACTGAGCCACACCAACCAGGGCAATAGAATACTTAATGTAAACATGGTATTCATATGTTTTTGAGTCTTACAGCAGTCTGGGCTCATTACAAAAATCATTTGTCATGTAGAAAGAACAGGAAGAAAAGTTGATGAGATGAATTATTGGTGTGACAGTTTTAAGTTTAATGTCTTCAAAATGAGAATCAAACAGACTTCTGATTCTGACCATATGGTAGAACGTTTCTGAAAAGAGAACAAACAAATTCTGGGTACAGCTTTTTTAAAAATACATTTTTCAGTGTTTCAACAATTCTTTAAGAACAGGCAGTGTAGCAGATGTTTATTTCAAGAGCATTTCCCAGTCTCTGGTGACTCCACAGCTTGAGGCAAAAGGGAAAGGAGAGAAAATCTGGTATGGTAGTACAATGGGAAGCTAGCTCAGAGTAAATATTTGTTCCCCCAACCCCTGAACCACCATGTTTGTGATTGTTTTGTTTTCCTACCTACTTAATGCCATTACAAGGTGCTCTAGGATCATCTTGTGTATTTCCCTGTCTTAATATCAAATGTTTTTTCAGTGGGAATCCTGGTTCCTTTTATTGGATTATTAAGGTATTAGAAATCAAGATCTGGGTATGACAATTGACTTTCTAACAATAACAGAAACCACAAGACTGTGGAATATTATCTCGCAGGGCTGAGAGAAATAGCAATCCCTACCTAGAACTGAATTGATCTTTCAAGTTTGAGGACAAAATAAAGGCATTCCAGAAAAACAAAACTTGGGATTTCCCAACAACAAATTCTTCCAAAGGAATTTCTGAAGGATATTATCTTAGAAGGCAAATGATCCCCAAAGGAAGTTGATGATGCAAGATGGAATGGTTATCAAAATAACACATTTGTGGATGAATCTAAATAAGTATTTACTTAATTAACAACAGAACAGTAATATATAATGGCTTGAAAAAGTCAATTTAAAATCCTGGGCCCTGTCTGGTGTAGCTCAGTGGATTGAGTGAGGGACTGCGAACCAAGGGATCATGGTTTGATTCCCAGTCAGGGCACATGCCTGGGTTGCAGGCCAGTTCCCAGCAGGGGACACACGAGAGGCAACCATACATTGATATTTCTCTCCCTCTCTCCTTCCCTTCCCCGCTAAAGATAAATACATAAAATCTTAAAAAAAAATCCTGGTAACAATGACATATAAGTCAAGGTGTAGTTTTGTGTAATGAGAGTGCTAAGGCTCGTAGTGTTGTTCACAAGGAGGTTGAAGATGTGATTAACTTTAGACTTTATTTTATTAAATATGACTATTTGAATTTCTAGAGTAATCAGTAGAGATTAGAAATAGTTAGATAATTTTCAAATGATAGAAGATAGTGAAAATGAATAAAAATATATCAGTAATTCCAATAAGGTGAAATGGGTAATTTTAAGTCCACTGATAGACTGGTTAAAAAAAATTCATGTGAAATGCTTTTTACAAGGGATGTAATCTAAAATTGCAAGGGCCACAATTGTTGAAAGATATAACAGTCAAATATGAACCTAAAGAAAGCTGACGTTTCTGTATTACCATATTTTGCCATGTATAACACACACCCACATTTTTGTGCTCATTATACATGGGATTATTATACCCATGCATATGATTATTATACTCATGTATAATGCACATCCTTATTTTTCCCTAAAAAATTTGAGCAAAAGAATGCACATTATACATGGCAAAATATGGTAATAACATCATTACATAAAATATATTTTAAAGTGACACACATGAACAAGTCATGTAGAAGGATATTCATAGTATTCTTGGTAATGTCAAAATTCTAGAAACAACTCAAATGAGTACACAAGAATGGATAAATTGTGGTGTATGTAAATATATGTGTCATATATTCTATTTCTATACAATAGTTCACAACAGGGAAACTAATAAAATAATAGTCTCATGCATGACATGGATGAATTGAAAACAATGGTGAATAATAAAAATGAACCACAGAGGAGTGCATACATTAAGATTTCACTTATATAAAGATCAAGAATAAAGGAACAGAGAAGAACCAAAGAAATCAGAAAGCAATAAAATGCCGTAATTACATACCTGTCAATAATTAACTTTAAATGTAAATTGATTAAGTGCTCCAGTCAAAAGACATAGGGTGGCTGAATGGGGAAGAAAACAAGATTTACACATATGCTGCCTACATGAGGTCAAAGACACACACAGCCTAAAAGTAAAGGGATAGAAAAAGATATTTCATGTATATGGAAATGAAAAAAAAAAGACTGGGTAGCAATATTTACAAAAGAAAGTGAAGGGATTGGCCAAAGAACATGTATATAACCAATAAACACACACAACAATGTGGTGACAGCCAGAGGGAAGGGAGAGGGGGGCTGGGAGGAGGGGAGCAAAGGGGAGTAGAAATAGAGATACCTACATTAGTGTCAACAATAAAAATAAATTTTAAAAATACTACATATGTAAAGCTATTATCATAGAGCCTAGGACTGAATGAACACCAAATAAATAATTACGACTGTTTATCAAGGAACAAGTATAAAGGACCCATCAATAAGGACAACAGGTGGGGAGGATTGTGGGAGAGAGGGGTTGGGCTGGACAGGGGAGAACAATGGTGGAAAAATGGAGACAACTGTGATTGAAGAACAATACAAAAATTATAAAAAATAACTACGTTTATTTTTCAATATATAAAGTGTCAGAGTTCACAAAGATGACAATTTTTGGTTTTACAAATAATGACGACTGAGGCTAAATATGCCCACTGGGTGGTTAATTGACATTTATTCATTCATTCATTTGTCAAATATTGGTTGAGGACCTGCCATGTACAATACCTTGTATTTGTTGCAGTGATGACTGAAACCCCCTCCCCTCTTGAGGGGTTCTGAGACTAATGGATATTTAATTCAATTACATGCATTGATAACAAATTTCTTGTGCATCACTGTTGTGCCTTGTAAATGTCTGCCTCCTCTTGCAAAGTACTATCCTATTGATGTTAGAGACTAAATCTTTACTTGGTCAGCCTCATAGTACCTACTTAATACACTATTTGGCACTTCGGATGCAATAAATATGTGCTAAATTGACTTGAATAAAATGGAATCGTTGTTCATAGGAAGCATTATTATTTATCATTAAAATATTTAGGTAATAAAAATAAATTTAAAATGGTTGTAACACGAGACAATGAATGGCATTTCATAATGATAAAGGGGTCAATCCAATAAGAGGACATAACTTTTGTAAAGGTCAGAAGGGGACAAAAGAAATAATACCACATATTTAGAAGTAAAGCAGTAACAATAACAAAAAGCAGAATGATTCACACCAGATTTGGAATGGCGATTACTACTGGGTGGAAGGAAGGGGATGTAGTTGGAGAGAGGCATAAAAGAGTGCTTTTCTTCATATTCTCACCAACACTTGGTATGATCGGTTTTTTTAATTTTAGTCATTCTAATAGGTGTGTAGTGATACCTCATTGTGGTTTTAGTCTCCCTAATGACTAATGACACTGAATGTCTTCAATGAGCTTATTTGAACATGAGAATGTATGTGAATTTCTTTGTTGAAGTGTGTATTCAACTTTTATTCATTAAAAAAATCAGGTTGTTTTCTTATTGTTGTTTTGAGAATTCTTTATATGTGCTGAATATGGGTCTTTAAATAGGTAAATGTTTTGCTAAGGTTGTCTTTTTATTCTCTGAACAGTATCTTTTTTGAAGAGTAGAAATTTTAATTTTGCCATATTCAAATTTATCAAAAAACTTATGGATATGGATGTCATAGCAAAGAAATTTTTGTCTATTTGAGGTCACAAAATTATTTTCCTATATTTTCCTCTAAAGGTTCAGTTACATTGAATGAGTTTTAAAATATTAAACCAGCATTCTTAGAAATAACCTTTCTTGATCATGCTTTATTATTTAAATTTGTAGTTGAATTCTGTTTGCTAAAACTTTGTGTAGGATATTTGTATGTGTGTTCATGAAGGATACTGGTTTTTATCTTGTTATGTCTTTCTCCAGGTTTTGTGTAAGGTAATAATACTGTCTTCATGGAATGAATTGGGACTATTTCTTCTGCAATTTTAGGAAGAGACAGTAGAATTAGTATATGTCCTCACCTATGAAGCCGTATCTTTAATGAATGTAGGGCCATTCAATTTATCTTTTACTTCTTGAATAAGCTTGGGGAACTTCTGTCTTTCAAGGATTTTATTCATCAGTTATTGAACTTTATTGGCATAGAGTTTATACAATTACACTCTATATATATCCTTCAATATATATTCTTTTTAAATTGTTGTTCAATTACTGTTTTCCCACCTTTCTTCCTGTTGCTCTCCCCTGGCTTGCCCCACCATTGCTCCCAGGCAATCCCCACGTCATTGTCTGTGCCCATGAGGCCTCTATCATGTTCCTTGATGTGTCTTGGAGTAGGACTCTTTGGGTTCATCTTGATTGGCACCCTCTGTTCTTCTTAAACTTGCATAGCCTTTCCACTCTCCTAGCTAGGGAAGTTTTCTGTCATTATTTTTCAAACATGTTTTCTTTTTTCTAATATCTTTTATTGATTATGCTGTTACAGTTGTCCCATTTTTTCTCCCCTTTATTTTTTTCCGCCCTGCACCCCACTCCCACCAGCATTGCTCCATCTTAGTTCATGTCCATGGATCATACATATAAATTCTTTGTCTTCTCCATTTCCCATATTATTGTTTTTTTAAAAACATTTTTTTTTATTTATTTTTAGACAGACAAGAAGGGAGAAAGAAAGAGAGTGAGAAAAACATCAATGTGTGGTTGCCCAACTGGGGACCTGGCCCTCAACCCATCCATGTGCCATGACTCAGAATCGAACCAGTGACACTTTGGTTTGCAGGCCAGTGCTGAGTCCACCAAGCCACAGCAGCCAGGGCCCCCATGCTATTTTCAACCTCCACTTGTGTATTGTGTACTGTCATTTACGCTTCTTATTCCCTGTACCTTTTGCCCCATTCTCCCCCACCCTGTTGGTAACCCTCAGGTTTTCTATCCCTTTCTTCTTTTCTTCTCCTTCTGATATTCCTATGATGCAAATGTTGTTATGTTTTATATTGTCCTGAAGATCTCTTAAATTATCCTCATACTTCTTGAGTGTTTTTTATTTTGTTTTTCTACCTTTGTATTTCTTTCTACCTTGTCTTCCAATTTGCTGATTTGGTCCTCTGCTTCATCTGGCCTGTTTGTAATTCCTTCTAGTGTATTTTTTTTTTTTATTTCAGATATTGTATCTTCATTTCTTCCTGGGTTTTGCTTATAGTTTCTTTTTAAAAAAGATTTTATGTGTTTACTTTTAGAGAGGGGAAGGAAGAAAGAGAAGGAAACATCAATGTGTTTCCCCCAGTGGTTCCTCTCAAGTGCCCCCAGTGGTTTCTGGCCCACAACCCAGGCATGTGTAGTGACTGGGAATCAAACCAGTGACCCTTTGGTTTGCAGGTTGGCACTCAATCAACTAAGCCACACAAGCCAAGGCTATTGTTTCTGTTTCCTTTTTCATGCTGTTGCAGTTCCCACTCAGTTCCTTGTATTTGTCACTGAGTTCCTTGAGCAACCTTATAACCATTGTTTTGAATTCTATGTCTGATAGATTGCTTGCCTCACTTTCACTTAGCTCTTTTTCTGGGGATTCTTCCATTCTTTTCCATTGCAGGTTCTGACTTTGTCTCCCCATTTTAAGTAACTCTTTTGTTTTTTTCTGAGTCTCAGGATGCTCTGTTATACCTGCAACCTGCATGTCTGCATGCAGTGGACTTCTGTGGTAGGAGTTCTGTGGGACTCAGTGGTGCATTCTCGTTGATCTCCTTGTCTGGATGCTCTAGGATTGCCCTTTATTCAGTTTGTGTTGGCTCTCTTGTACTTTAGCTTTGCTTGTTGGTGTCTCCTGTATTGATGGGTTCTCCCCTCTAGCTACCTTACTGATAGTTCCAACTCCCACCTTGTCTTGCATGCTGTTGTACAGGTGTTGGATAACAAATCAGTATTACCAGGCAACCAAACCTACACCAGCAAAAGGAACCCCCTGGCCACATCAGCAATATCAACCACAATTTAGCAAAGATTAATAAAGGTTAAGAGAGATTAAAATATTATAAGACAGGACAAAGAGAATATCAGACCACTAAAGAGGGGAAAATGATTATGAGTGGGAAGAGGGAGGATTATTGAATATGGGTAGAACTAAGGTGGAGAAAGGGAGAGAACAAAATTTAAACACAAGTAAAACACAGAGAGTCAATGGCAAAAATGGAATAAGAAAAGGGAAGTGTACTTTATGAGGTCTGAATTAAAATTTTTTATAAATTATTTTATTGTTGTTCAATTATAGTTGTCTGCATTTATGCCTCACCACTCCACCCCCCACACCAGCCATCCCCACTTTCCTCCCATGCTTCCATCACCCGCCTTGGTTTTGTCGATGTGTCCTTTATAGTTGTTTCTGAAAATGCTAACAACCTTTCCCCCATTATCCTCTCCCAGCTCCCCTCTGGATACTGTTAGATTGTTCTTAATTTCAATGTCTCTGGTTATATTTCGCTTCCTTGTTTGTTTTATTGATTGTATTCCAGTTAAAGGTGAGATCATAAGGTATTTGTCCCGCTCTGCCTGGCTTGTTTCACTTAGCACAATGCTGTCCAGGACCATCCATGCTGTTGCAAGGATAGGAGCTCCTTCTTTCTTTCTGCTGTGTAGTATTCCATTGTATAAATGTACCATAGTGTTTTGATCCATTCATAAATGCACCATAGTTTTTTGATCCATCCATTCATTTGATCATTAATTTGATCCATTCAGTTTTTTGATCCATTCATTTGATCCATGCATTTACATTCATTTTTGATCCATTCAGGTTGCTTCCAGCATTTGGCTATTGTAAATTGTGCTGCTATGAACATTGGGGTGCATAGGTTCTTCTGGATTGGTGTTTCAGGGTTCTTAGTATATAATCCCAGCAGTGGAATTGCTGGGTCAAAAGGCAGTTCCATTTTTAGTTTCCTGAGGAAATTCCACACTGTTTTCCACAGTGGCTGTACCAGTCTGCAGTCCAACCCACAGTGCACTAGGGTTCCCTTTTCTCCACAACCTCCCCGACACTTGTTGTTTGTTGCTTTGTTTATGATGGCCATTCTGACCAGTGTAAAGTGGAATCTCATTGTGGTTTTAGTTTGCATCTCTCTCATGGCTAGTGATGGTGAGTATCTTATCATATGTCTCTGGGCCTTCTGTATGTCCTCCTTAGAGAATTGTCTGTTCAAGTCTTTTGCCCATTTTATAATTGGGTTTTTGTCATTCTGGATTGGAGTTGTGTGAGTTCTTTATATATTTGGAGATTAAACCCTTGTCTGAGGTATCATTGGCAAATATGTTTTACCATATATTTGGTTCTGTGTTCATTTTAATACTATTTTCTTTAGCTATGCAGAAGCTTTTTAATTTGGTAAGGTCCTGAATGTTTATTCTTTCCTTTATGTCCCTTGCTTTAGGGGACATATAGGTGAAAATATTGCTGCATGGAAAGTCTGAGATTTTCCTGACTATGTTTTCTTCTAGGACTTTTATGGTGTGATGACCAATATTTAAGTCTTTTATCCTCCTTGAATTTATTTTTGTGTGAGGTGTAAGTTGATTATTGAGTTTCATTTTTTTGCATATAGCCATCCAGATCTCCCAACACCATTTGTTGAACATGCTATTTTTACTCCATTTTATGCTTCTGCCCCCTTTGTCAAATATTAATTGACCATAAACACTTGGGTTTATTTCTGGGCTCTCTGTTGTGTTCCATTGGTCTGTGTGTCTGTTCTTATGCCAGTACCAGGTTGATTAGACTACAGTGGCCTTGTAATATAATTTGATATCAGGTATTGTGATCCCTCCTACTTTGCTCTTCTATCTCAAAATTGCAGGAGCTATTTGGGGTTGTTTATGGTTCCATATAAATTTTTGAAGTGTTTGTTCTATGAATGGATATGAAATATGCCATTAGTACTTCAATAGGGATTGCATTGAATCTGTAAATTGCTTTGGGTAGTATGGACATTTTGATGATGTTAATTCTTCCATTCCATGAACACAGTGTATGTTTCCATTTGTCTGTGTCTTCCTTAATTTCTTTCTTCAGTGTTTTGTAGTTTTCTGAGTACAGGTCTTTTACCTCCTTGATTAGATTTATTCCTACCTAGGTATTTTATTTTTCTTGTTGCTATATCAAATGGGATTGTTTTCTTTATTTCTGCTTCTGATGGTTCATTTTTGGTGTACAAAAATGCCTTTGATTTTTGTATTTTGACTTTATATCCCACTGTTTTGCCAAATTCATTTATTAGATCAAGCAGTTTTTTGGCAGAGTCTATAGCATTTTCTATGTACACTATCATGTCATCTGCAAACAATGACAGTTTTGTTTTCTCCTTTCCTATTTGGATGTCTTTTATTTCCTTTTCTTGTCTGATTGCTGTGGCTAGGACTTTCAGTACTGTGTTGAATAGAAGTTGTGAAAGCCTACATCCTCATCTTCTTCCTGATCTTAATGGGAAAGAGTTTAGTTTTTGCCCATTGAGTGTGATGTTGGCTGTAGGTCTCTCATATATGGCCTTTATTGTGTTGAGGAGTGCTCCCTCAATTCCCACTTTGCTGAGTGTTTTTATCATAAATGTGTGTTGTACCTTATCAAATGCTTTTTCCACATCTATTGATATGATTATGTGATTTTTGTCTTTGCTTTTGTTTATGTGATGTATTACATTTATTGATTTGTGAATATTGTACCATCCTTGCATCCCTGGGGTGAATCTCACTTGCTCATAGTGTATGATCTTTTTTAATGTATTGTTGGATGTGGTCTGCCAATATTTTGTTGAGGATTTTAGCGTCTATGTTCATTAGTGATGTTGGCCTGAAATTTTCTTCCTTTGTTGTGTCTTTATCTGGTTTTGGAATTAGGATGGTGCTGTCTTCATAAAGAGTTCTGGAGTCTACCATCATTTTATATTTTTTTGGAATATGAAATATACATTCTTTTCAAATGCACAGGTCTTTGAAGGATAGGGGTTGGCTCTTCCACAAATGCTCTGTAGAATTCTCCTGTGAAACCATCTGGTCCAGGGCTTTTGTGTGTTGGGAGTTTTTTGATAACTGCTTCAATTTTATCAGCTGTTATTAGTCTCTTCAGGCTTTCTGCTTCTTCATTGAGTTTTAAAAGTACATTTTTCTAGAAATTTGTCCATTTTACCTAGATTTTCAAATTTCTTGGCATATAGTTGTTCGCAATAATGTCTTACAATCCTTTGTATTTCTGTAGTATCAGTTGTAGTCTCTCCTCTTTTATTTCTGATTGTGTTTATTTGGGTCCTCTCTCTTTTTTTTTATGATGAGCGTGCTTAAAGGCTTGTCGATTTTGTTTATCTTTTCAAAGACCACCTCCTGAATTCATTAATCTTTAGAATTGTGGTTTCAGTCTCTATGTCATTTAATTCTTCTCTGATCTTGGTGGTTTCCTTCTTTCTACTAGCTCTGGCTGTCTTTGTTGTTGTTCCTCCAGTTCTTGTAGATGTAGGGTTACATTGTTTATTTGAAATGTTTCTATCTTTTTTAGGTAGGCCTGTATGGCTATGAAGTTCCCTCTCAGGATTGCCTTCCCTGTGTCCCATGAGTTTTGGGGTTTTGTGAGTTCATTTTCATTTGTTTCCAGAAACTTTTTGATTTCTTCCCTAATTTCATTCTTGACCCATTCATTGTTTAATAGCATGCTATTCAATTTCCATGATTTTGAGTGTTTTTTTTTCCCTTGGGGTTGGTTTCTACTTTTCAATCCTGTTTGGTTTTAGAAAATGCTTGATATGATCCCAATATTCTTGAATTTGTTGAGGCTTGTATTGTGTGCTATCATGTGGTCTATCTTTGAAAATGTTCCATGTGCATTTGAAAAGAATGTATATTTAGCTTATTTGGGATGAAAGGCTCTATATATCAGTTAAGTCCATTTCGTCCAGGGCATTATTTGATGCCACAGTATCTTCGTTGATATTTTGTTTGGAAGATCTGTCCATTTTTGACAGTGCTTTGTTAAAATCTCCTACTGTAATTGTGTTGCTGTGAATATCTTTCTTGGAGTCCTCCTATATTTTCTTGAAGTATTTGGGTGCTTCTATGTTGGGTGCATATATATTTACAATGGTTATGTCTTGGTGGATTCTTCCCTTGAGTATTATGAAGTGACCTTCTGGATCTGTCTTTATGGCCCTTTTTCTGAAGTCTATTTTGTCTGATATGAGTATTGGTACCCCAGCTTTTTTTTCCTGTTGGTTTGCTTGGAAGACTTTTTCTAGCCCTTCACTTTCAGTCTGTATAGGTCTTTTGTCCTGAGGTTGGTCTCTTGTAGACAGCATGTGTGTGGGTCATGCTTTCTTATCCATTCAGCTATTCTTTGTCTTTTGATTGGAGCATTTAATCCATTTACATTTAAGGTTATTATGGATAGGTACTTATTCATTGCCATTTTCGTACCTGTGTTCCTCTCTTTTTTTCTTTTCTTTCATTTCCTTAAAGCAGTCCCTTTAGCATCCTTTGCTGAGCTGGTTTGGTGGAGGTGTATTCTTTCTGCCTTCTTTTGTCTGGGAACTTCCTTATTTGGCCTTCTATCTTGGTAGAGAGTTGCTGGTTAAATTAGCCTTGCTTGCAGGCCTCTGGTTCTAATGAGAAGTACTCTTGGACTATTTCTTGCCATTCTCTTCTGGCTTGGAGCGTTTCCATTGAGAAGTCAGCAGCTATCCTTATTGGGGCTCCCTTGTGTGTTACTTCCTTCTTCTCCCTTGCTGCCTTTAAGATTCTCTCTTTGTCTTGGAATTTCGCCATTTTAATTATGATGTGTCTTGAAGTGGGCCTCTTTGGGTTCCTCTTGATTGGGACTCTTTGTGTTTCCTGGATTTGTGTGACTTTTTCTCTCATCAAGTTAGGGAAGTTTTCCATCATGACTTATTCAAATAGGTTTCTAGCCCTTGCTGTTCTTCTTCTCCTTCTGGTATCCCTATTGTAAGGATATTATTACCTTTCATATTGTCCTCTATTTCCCTTCATCCCTCTTCATTCTTTTTGGTCCTCTTTTCCTTTTCTCACTCTTTCTGGGTATTTTTTTCTGCTTTGTCCTCCAGCTCACTGATCTGATCTTCTGCTTCATTAACCCTGCTTTTGATTCCTTCTACTGTGTTCTTTAGGTCAGAAATTGTATTCTTTATTTCTTCTTGGCCCTTGTTGATAGTTTCTACTTTCTTTTTCATCTTGATATAGTTTACAGTGAGTTCATTGTAGTTTCCTTGTAGTTTTTGGTAATTCTCTGTGAGCTCATTTAGCTTCCCCATAACCATTGCTTTGAACTCAACATCTGATAGTTGACTTCCCTCTATTTCATTTAGCATTCTTTCTGAAGCTTCCTCCTTTCCTTTCATTTGGGGATTGTTTCTCTGTCTTCCCATTGTTTGCGAGACTCTTCTTGTTAGCCTCAGCTTCTTAAATTTATCTCTTCTGACTCCCCTGGGTTTATGGTGTGAATTTCTATGGTGGAATGCCTGTGAGATTCTGTGGTGCTGTCTCCTTCATTTCCCGAGCTCACTGGTCTTGGGCTGTCCTTTATGTTGGCTCTGTGTTTGTGTTTGTGTTTTCATTGTTCTTGGTTCTTTCTTTGGTGGGGCCTTCCCACCAGCTGGTTAACTAAGGGTCACTCTGTCTACCACCTCTTGTGTTTCGTAGTGCTGGTGTGGGCAGGTTGTGTTGAAGCTGGTTCTTCTGTGTGTACAAGGTTTTGAATATTCCCTCTTACACTTGTTCAGTTGTTTGTTCTGGGTAATTTCTCCACCATTTAGTTGTATTTCCAGATAGGTCCTGGGTTGAGGTTAGTGTGGCTTCCACTCCCTCCTTCACCTTCTTCTGTTGTTATGTGTTGGTGGTTCCTTTGTTGTTGGGTTTCCTCTTCCAGTGGGTATCCTGGTGTTCACTGCTTCCACCTACTCTATTTTGTAATTAGTTAGAGGGGAAGGCAAAATGGTTTAAGACAGCAAGAGTGTGTTCTATGATATTTATAGGAGTAGCCAGTAGAGAAGAGACAGTAGATCCTTTGGCTGTGTGTAGTGTTAAAAGTGATGTTTCACCTAACTAGCCACTTTTTAGGAAGGGTGGAAAGAAGGTAAGACTCTTGTTGGGGAGGAAAGGATTGTGAGTTGGATCTAGAAAGCAGTGAGGTTGTGGGAGGTCAGGTTCTGAGGTAAGGTGATAGTAAAGGATAGTAAATAGATGTAGTGTGTAAGAGAATAGAGTTAACCACTACAGTAATAGAGTTCAGGAAACCATGAAGTGGGCTAAGATCTGGAAGGGGTGTTGTGTAGTATAAATAATTGTATGGAACAGCTATTATTTGCAATAATATTAGAGCAACAATCATATGTCAGAATCTATGTGATCTGGATAAGAAGAATAGGAAGTATAGTACCTTGAGTAGTGTGCTAATGGAACACAAGTGAAGTGAAGGACAGTAAATTAGCAATACACTATGAAAGAGAGAACAAGGGAAACCTGTCAAACAATACAATTTAACCAGCCAAGCAATGAAGACTAAACAGAGGAATACAAAAGAGAGGAAATATAGAAAGAGAGGAATACAAAACTTCTAATAAAATAAAAGATGTAATGTAACCGGAAAAGACACTGGCTTTCAGGCTGCCTGTCACTACCAAATCCAATAATCAATGACAGCGATTGAATCTTTTATGGGCACTTTATTCAGATGGCCATCGATCCAAGAAGAGGGTGGGTTCATACCCTAACAAACCATCTTCCCTTCTATTTCCTGGCCAGACTTTTTGTAAAGGGGGGTGGGTGAGGACAAACAAGGTGTGGTGAGGGCTTTGAGATTGAGAATCTGCAACACTTCTGTCCTTGACAGTTAGCTGTTCCCAGTGCAGGTGGTCATCTGCTCCCCTGGAAGACAAAAGGCCTGGATGCCTCTAACTTGTCCCCAGGCAGTAATCTCTAGCCAGTGTCCCAGGAGGTCAGCTGTTTTTCCCAGGAGCCAGGATGGGCCTGATGTATAGTTGCTGAAACAAAAGCTTTAACATACACATTAGTTGCGAGACATAACTTTTTACCTTAAGCTAAAATTTTCCAAGTCTTTAGTCCCCTATCAGTAAGAATAATGAAAAAAATAATAACACAAATATGCTGTAACTTGTAAGTTCTCTTATTAGCAAAGTGTAATTTGTCTCACTGTCTCAGCTGTTGGGGTGCCCCTTCTTTGGGTCCAACTCTGGTCTTTTCAGAGTTCCAGGTTTTTTTGTCTCACTTGTGGGAATTTAAAAAAAAAAGAAAAAGAAGAAGGAAGGGTGAAGAGATAAAATGGGAAAGAAAGGAAGAAGGAATAAAACAAGAAGGAAGGAAATAGAGGAAAAAGGAATTGACAAATAAAAAAAATAAGAAAATAATAAAAAAAGAGAATTACTGAAAAAAAAAAAGGCCTCTTGCTGGCTTCAAACTGGCCAAACTGGTTTTTCTGGTCTTGCTGGCTGCAGCAGGCTGGGGGGCTATTGATTTCGCTTTGCTCACTTCCTGATCAGTAGTCAGTAAGCCTCCAGCTGACTCCCCAGGAGCCTCTGGTCCCTCAGGTTCCACAGGTTCTCGTGCTCACTCTCCCCACAGCTAGCTGGATAGCTCTCCCTGGAGCTTTGCGTGTGGGATCCAGGCCTTCCGCAGAGTGCTCTCTCCCCAGATTGCAGGCATGTGCACTGTGCCAGGCCTCCTCCAGTCCCTCAGGTTCAGGTGCACACTCTTGCCAGGGCTATGGGGGTGTGCAGGGCCTTCTGCACCACCTCAGGAGTGCTGCCCAGGTGGGTGGGGAGGAGGCCAGAGTGGCTGCTACAGGACAATTCCCCAAACAGTGTCTCTTTTTCACTTTTTAAAATTTCATTTTAATTGTTGTTCATGTACAGTTTTCTGTCTTTTACTCCCATCCCAGGACCCACCCAGCCCTCCCCACCTCCCTCCCATTTCCACCCCACCTAGTTTTTGACCATGTGTCCTTCATACTTGTTCCTGTAAACCCTTCCCCTTTTCTCCTGAAATTCCCTCCCTTCTCCCCTCTGGTCACTGTCAGCCTGTTCTCTATTTCAGTATCTTTAGTTATGTTTTGCTCATTTGTTTTGTTGTTCAGGTTCCTGTTAAAGGTGAGATCATATGGTATTTGTCTTTCACCACCTGGCTTATTTCACTTAGCATAATGCTTTCCATTTCCATCAATGCTGTTGCAAAGGATAGGAGCGTCTTCTTTCTTTCTGCTGCATAGAATTCCATTGTGTATATGTACCATAGTTTTCTGATCCATTCATTTACTGATGGGTACCTAGGTTGCTTCCAGCACTTGGCTATTGTAAATTGTGCTGCTATGAACATTGGGGTGCATGGGTTCTTTTGGATTGGTGTTTTAGGGTTCTTAGGATATAATCCTAGCAGTGGAATTGCTGGGTCAAAAGGTATATCCATTTTTAGTTTTCTTAGAAAATTCCATACAGTTTTCCATAGTGTTTGTACCAGTCTGCAATCCCATGAACAGTGCGCCAGGGTCCCCTTTTCTCCACAACCTCTCCAACACTTGTTCTTTGTTGCTTTGTTTATGATGGCCATTCTGATGCGTGTAAAGTGGTATCTCATTGTGGTTTTAATTTGCATTTCTCTGATAGCTAGTGATACTGAGCATCTCTTCATGTGTCTGTGGATTCTCTGTATGTCCTCCTTGGAGAAATGTCTGTTGAAGTCCTTTGCCCATTTTTTAATTGGGTTGCTTGTCTTCTTCGAGTGGAGTTACGTAAATTCTTTATATATATTTTGGAGATTAAACCCTTGTTTGAGATATCATTGGCAAATATATTTTCCCATACAGTTGAAGTTCTACGTGCAAGAAAATGAAACTCGAGCACCAACTTACACCATATACAAAAATAAATTCAAGGTGGGTAAAATATTTAAATATAAGCCGTGACACCATTAAAGTCCTAGAGGAAAACATAGGCAGGAAAATCTCAGATATTTCACACAGCAACATTTTCACTGATATGTCCCCTAGAGCAAGGGACATGAAGGAAAGAATAAACAAGTGGGATCTCATCAAAATAAAAAGCTTCTGCACGACTAAAGAAAACAGTACTAAAATAAAAAGATAACCAACTCTATGCGAAAACATATTGGTCTTTTTCACTTTCTCTTTTTGAGAGATTCCTCCTACTCAAGCCTGCTGCTCCATACAGAGGCCTCTCACACAGCCCAATTCTCCAAACAGACTGGGACTATCCAGGTCAGGGCCCATGAGGGCCCAACTCTCAACTTTCCCCAGACGGTATCCACAGACTCCATGGGTGCTCACAGCTCCTGTGTGTTTGCCACTTAGTCCTTATTCTCCTTTCTGCATCTTCAAGCAACCAGGTCTCTCCTAGTGCTGCTCAGACCTTGTTTGGCTGGGGAGCGAGCAGTTTACCCAGCTGTCTCCCAAGAACCCTGTGGCAGACCCAGTGGCAGGTGTTGGGCCTGGGGCTGCAGCCGCCCTGGTCCCTACACTTATCCCAGGGACCTTATTTCCTTAAGCACTCTCCTTACCATCTGGTTTTTCAGTGTCCTCTACAATTTTTGGTGTCCTATCTTCATATATGCTGGGGTACTGTTGGCTGTTTGCCTGTTTCTCCGTAGATTGGCTAGGTTTTTCTCCCATGTATAGGGAGAAGTTGAATTCATTCCCTCCTACCTCACCACCATCTTCAGTCTCACATCTTATTTTTTTGTCCATTCAGTCACTCTGTCTTTTGATTGAACAGTTTGTCCATTTACATTTAAAGTACAGTCATGTGATGCTTAATGCTGGGTATACATTCAAATGGGAGGAAAAATAATTTTGCCTCTGCCATTCTGTGTTCTTGGCTAAGACATCTCTGTAATAAAAGCTAGATTAACTGGAAAAAACAAATGAAAGTTTAATAATATGTATACCTTCTATATACATGGGACAGTGCCAGGAAAACTGAATAACTCCAGAAAATATTTGATGCCACCACCTTAAATACCATCTTCAGCTGAGGAGAAAAAGAAGATATTTGGGGTGGTGGGAGTCAGTTATGAGAGGCTACCAGGAAAAGCACAGTAAGCAAGGGTAAGATTGTTAAGTAGATATTAATTTTATATTCTGCATTGGTTAGAGTTTCTAGAGATAAGTTATCCCCCTTTTTCTGGTATAGTAAAGGACACCCCCTTACAAATGGAGATATCCCTTAAAATTGAAATGTCTTTTATTCTATTATTTTAAGTATATTTTATTGATTATGCTATTACAGTTGTCCCCCCTTTTTTTCCCTTTTATCCCCCTCCACCCTGCCTCCCACCAGCATTCCCCTCCGTTAGTTCACGTCCAGGGGTCATACATATAATATTTTTGGATTCTACATTTCCTATACTATTTTTAACCTCCCCCTGTCTATTTTGTACCTACCATTTATGCTTCTTATTCCCTGTACCTTTTCCCCCATTCTCCCTTCTCCCGCTCCCTGCTGATAACCCTTTATGTGATCTCCATTTCTGTGATTCTGTTCTTGTTCTAGTTGCTTGCTTAATTTGTTTTTGTTTTAGCTTTTTTAGGTTCAGTTGTTGATCATTGTGAATTTGTTGTCATTTTACTGTTAATATTTTTTATTTTCTTTTTCTTAGATAAGCCCCTTTAAAATTTCAAATAAGGGCTTGGTGATGATGGATTTCTTTAACTTGACCTTGTCTGGTAAGCACTTGATCTGTCCTCTCACCCTAAATGATCGCTTTTCTGGATAGAGTAATCTTGGTTGTAGTACCTTTCCTTGTTCATTTGAATGTTAGAATGAGCTAGTTCATTTAGACAAAAAATGGAATTGGAATTTTGATAGAGATTGTATTGAATCTATAAAGTTAATTTGGAAAATAGGGACACTTTATTATAATTTTGGATTATAAGTTACTGTCAGTTTGTTCTTTATTTCAAAGTTTCTGGTTATATTTTGCTTGCTTGTTTGTTTTGTGGATTAAGTTCCATTTATGTGTGAGATCATATGGTATTTGTCTTTCATACCTGGCTTATTTCACTCTAGCATAATGCTCTCCAGATCCATTGATGCTGTCACAAAGGGTAGGAGCTCCTTATTTCTTTCTGCTGTGTAGTATTCCATTGTGCAAATGTAGTATAGTTTTTTAATCCACTCATTTACTAATGGGCACTTTGGTTGTAAATTGTGCTGCTGGCAACACTGGGTGCATACGTTCTTTTGAATTAGTGTTTCAGGATTCTTAGGATATAATCCCAACAGCAGAATTGCTGGGTCAAAAGGCAGTTCCATTTTTAGTTTGTTTAGGAAATTCCTTACTATTTTCCACAGTGGCTGTGCCAGTCTGCATTCCCACCAACAGTGTACTAGAGTTCCCTTTTTTCCACAGCCTCACCAGCACTTGTTGTTTGTTGATTTGTTTATGATGGCTATTCTCACCAGTGTGAACTGGTATCTCATTGTGATTTTAATTTGCATCTCTCTGATGGCTAGTGATACTGAGCATCCTTTCATATGTCTCTGGGCCCTCTGTATATGCTCCTTGGAAAAGTGTCTGTTCAGGTCCTTTGCCCATTATTTAATTTGGTTGTTTGTCTTCCTGGACTGGAGTCATATGAGTTTTTTATATATTTTGGAGATCAAGCCCTTGTCTGAAGTATCATTGGCAAATATGTTTTCCCATACAGTTGGTTCCCTTTTCATTTTGCTGTTTTCTTTAGCTGTGCAGAAGCTTTTTAATTTGATGGAATCCTATTGTTTATTCTTTCCTTTATGTCCTTTGTTCTAGGAGACATATGGTGAAAATATTGCTGCATGAAATATCTGAGATTTTCCTGCCCATGTTTTCCTTTAGGACTCTTACGGAATTGCAACTTCTATTTAATTCTTTTATCCATCTTGAGTTTATTTTTGTGTATGGTTTAAGTTGGTGATTTTCATATTTTTGCATGTAGCTGTTCACATCTCCCCACACCTTGTTGAAGGGGCTATTTTTACTCCATTTTATGCTTCTGCCCCCTTTTTCAAATATTCATTGACCATAGAGACTTGGGCTTATTTCTGGGCTCTCTATTCTGTTGCATTGGTCTGTGTGTCTATTCTAATGCCAGTATCAAATTGTTTTTTGATTACAGTAGCCTTGTACTATAGCTTGATATCAGGTATTATGATCCCTCCTACTTTGTTCTGTCTCAGAATTGCTGTGGCTATTCAGGGTCATTTATGGTTGGTTCCATACAGATTTTTGAAATACTTGTTCTATATCTGTGAAATGTGTCATTGGTATTTTAATAGGGATTGTATTGAATCTATAAATTGCTATGGGTAGTGTAGACATTTTGATGATGTTCATTCTTCCAATCCATGAGCACAGTACGTGCTTCCATTTGTTTGTGTCTTCCTTAGTTTCTTTCTTCAGTGTTGTGTAGTTTTCTGAGTATAGGTCTTTTACTTCCTCGATTAGGTTTATTCTTAGGTACTTTATTTTTCTTGTTGCTATATTAAATGGGATTGTTTTTCTGATTTATGATTCTGATATTCAATTTTTGGTGTACAAAAATGCCTTTGATTTCTAAATATTGACTTTGTATCCTGCTGTTTTGCCAAATTCACTTATTAGGTTGAGTAGATTTTTGGTGGAGTCTATAGAATTTTCCATGTACACTATCATGTCATCTGTAAAAAAATGACAGTTTTGCTTCCTCCTTTCTGATTTGGATGCATTTTATTTCTGTTCTCTCATCACTGTTCTTAGGGCTTCCAATACTACGTTGAACAGAAATGGTGAAAGTAGACAGCCTTGTCTTGTTCCTGACCTTAGTGGGAAAGGTTTTAGCTTTTGCCCATTGAGTATGGTGTTGGCTGTAGGTTTCTCTTATATGTCCTTTATTATGATGAGGTATGCTCCCCCTACTCCCACTTTGCTCAATGTTTTTATCATAAATGAGTGCTGTACCTTATCAAATGCTTTTTCTAAATCTATTTATATGATTATGTGGTTTTTGTCTTTCCCTTTTTTTATGTGATGTATTACATTGATTGATTTGCAAATATTTTATCATCCTTGCATCGCTGGGATGAATCCCACTTTATCATGTTGTATGATTTTCTTAATGTATTGTTGGATGCAATTTGCTAATATTTTGTTGAAGATTTTAGTTTCTCTATTCACCAGTGATATTGGCCTATCGTTTTCTTTCTTTGTTGTATCTTTATGTGGTTTTGGGATTAGGATGATGCCACCTTCATAAAAAGAGTTTGGGAGTCTTTCATCTTCTTGGATTTTTTGAAATAGTCTGAGAAGGTTAGGGATTAGCTCTTCCCTAAATGTTTTGAAAAATTCTCCTGCGAAAGTATGTGGTCCAGTGCTTTTGTGTGCTGATAGTTTTTTGAATAGTAATTAAATTTCATTTTAATTTTGGATTAAAAGTAGTGTATAGAAGCACAGCTGATTTTTATATTCATCTTTTTTTTGCAATTCAGTAATTTAGGAATAGTTTTTTTGTATTTATGGTTTTCTATATAGTTAGATCATTTCATCTATTAGTATAGATAGTTTTGCTTCTTTGCTTACAATCTCAATACTTTTAATTTGTGTTCTTTACCTAATTGTTCTGACTAGAACCTTTAGTAAAACATTAGATAGAAGTGGTGAAAATTGACATCTGGTTTTACTTTTTTTAATTTAATTTTTCTTTTTTATCACTTATGCTAATACAGTCATTCTCTTCCTTTCCTCAACTCCACCCAGCCCCCACGTTCTCCCCTCTCTAAATCAATCCCCATATTGTTGTCCATGACCATTATATATGAGTGTGTAAAAAAGCAGTGGTACATTTACACAGTAGAATACTATGTAGCAGGAAAAAGGAAGAAACTCTTACATTTTCCAACAGTATAGATAGACCTGGAGAATATCATGCTAAGTGAATTAAGCCAGTCAATGAAAGAAATATATCACATGATCTCACTTACATGTGGAATCTAATGAACACAACAAACTAATGAACAGAATAGAAACAGAGCATAGGTACATGGAACAGACCAACAGATGCCAGAGGAGATTGGGCGTATGATGAAAGATGGCGAACCTACTAGACTTATTAAATGAATTGGTAAAATAGCAGGATGCAAAAATCAATACCCAGAAATTATTGTCATTTTTATGCACCCATAATGAAGTATCAGAAAGAGAAACTAAGAAAAACAAGTCCATTTACTATTGCAACAAAAAAATAAGGTACCTAGGAATAATTTTAACCAAAGAGGTAAAAGACCTGTACTCAGAAAACTATAGACCACTAAAGGAAGTAACTGGGGAAGATGCAAGGAAGTGAAAGCATATATTGTGTTCATGGACTGGAAGAATTAAAATAATTAAAATGTTCATTCTTCCCAAAGCAATTCCTATTAAAATACCAGTGACGTATTTCACAGAATAGAACAAATATTCTAAAAATTTATATGGAACCAAAAATGTCCCCGAATAGCCTCAGCAATCTTGCAAAGGAAGAACAAAGCTGGAGATATCATAACTCCTGCTATCAAACTATACTGTAAGGCCACTATTATAAAAACATCCTTGTCTTTCTTCTGCTGTTACGGAGATAACTTTAATTTAATATTACTGTTAAATATGATAGTAACTGATTTTTTTTTCATAAATGCCCTATACCAGGCTGAGGGGATTCCCTTCTGTTGCTAGTCTGTTGAGTGTTTCTCATGAAAGAGCATTAGGTTTTGTCAAAAGCACTTTGTGTTTCTATTGAGAGAGTCATGCGGGTGGTTCTTTTATTCTGTTAAAATGTGTTACATTGATTGATTTTTCTATATTGACCCAACCTTACATCCTGGGATGAATCCCCACATAATCATAGTATATAATCATTTTAATATGCAGCTGTTTTTTGTTTGCTAGTGTTTTGTTGACAATATTAACAACTATATTCATATGGGGTATTAGTCTGTAGTTTTATTTTCCTTTGATATCTTTGTTTGGTGTTAGTATCCCAGTAATACTGGCTTGATTGAGTTGGTAAGTGTTCTATCCTGTTTTATTTTTTGGAAGAGTTTATGAAGGATTCTGTTAATCCTCTAAATATTTAGTAGAATTTAGCAGTGACATCATCTGGTCCTGAGCTCCTTTTGTTGGAAGTTTTTGAATTAGTAACTCAGTCTCTACTTTATAAGTTTATTAAGATATTGTTTCCTCTTGATTCACTTTTCATGGTTCATGAGTTTCTAGGAACTTTTCTATTTTATCTAGGTTATTGAATTGGTATATACTTGTTAATAGTATTTCTTTATAATTATTTGTAATTCTGTAAGGTCAATAGTAATCTTTCCAGTTTCACTCCTGATTTCTGTAAATGGAGTTTTCTCTCTTTATCTTCATATAACTAACTTTTGTCTACACAAATTTTGTCAAGTATATGCTATTTAAAAGAATCACCTTTTGGTTTCATAATTTTTTCTTTTTTGTTTTATGTCCACTTTATTATATCTTTCCTCCTTTTTCCTTTGGGTTTAGTTTGGTCTTCTGTTTTTAGTTTCTTAAGGTGGAAGTTTAAGTTATCTCTTTGAGATCTTTCTTTTTCACTGTGGGCATTTACAGTTATAAATGCCTTCAAGAACTATATTTGCTTAGTTCCTTAGTTTTGGTATGTTGTATTTTCATATTATTAATCTGAAAATATTTTTTAATTTTTCCTGTGCTTTGTTGTTTTACCTATTTGGTTTTTAGATATGTATTATTTAATTTGTAAGTAGTCATTAATATTCCAAATTTGCTTTTGCTGTTGATTTTTAAAATATATATTTTATTGATTATGCTAATACAGTTATCCCAGTTTTCCCCCTCTGCACCACTCTGCCCAATACTCCCATTCCTTCCAGCAGTCCCCCGCTCCTTAGTTCATATCCATGGGTCACGCCTATAAGTTCTTTGGCTTCTCCATTTCCTATATTGTTCTTAATATCCCCCTGTCTATTTTGTACCTACCATTTATGCTTTTTAATCCCTGCAACTTTCCCCCCATTCTCCTTCTTTGCCTTCTCAGCTAATAACCCTCCAAATGATCTTCGTATTATAATTCTCCTTCTCTTCTGCTTGTTTCTTAGTTTGTTTTTTAGATTCAGTTGTTGCTACTTGTGCATTTGTTGTCCTTTTAAGGATTATAGTTTTGATCTTCTTTTTCTTTAATAAGGCCCTTTAACATTTCATGTAATAATGGCTTGATGATGAAGAACTCTTTAGCTTTACCTTATCTGGGAAGCACTTTATCTGCCCTTCCATTCTAAACAATAGCTTTGCTGGGTAGAGCAATCTTGGATGTAGGTCCTGGCTTTTCATTACTTTGAATACTTCTTTTCAGCCCCTCCTTGCCTGCAAGGTTTCTCTTGAGAAATCAGCTGAGAGTCTTATGGGAACTCCTTTGTAGGTAACTCTCTGCTTTTCTCTTGCTGCTCTTAAGATTTTCTCTTTATCAACAAAACAAATGAACAAGCAAAATACAACCAGAAATATTGAAATAAAGAACAAACTGACAGTAACCAGAGAGGAGGGGGGAGAGGGATAATGGGGGATAATAGGGTAAGGGACATCAAGGAACATGTATAAAGGACACATGGACAAAGCCAAAGGTTGTGGGTTGGTGGGTGGGAGTCAGAGATGGGTGGGGGAGCATGGTGGGGTGAAAATGTAGACATGTGTACTTGAACAACAACTTAAAAAGATTCTCTCTTTATCTTTACCCTTTGGAATTTTAATTATTATGTATCTTGGTGTGGTCCTCTTTGGTTCCAACCTCTTTGGGATTCTCTGTCCTTCCTGGACTTGTATCTCTATTTCCTTCACCATATTAGGGAAGTTTTCTTTCATTGTTTTTTTCAAATAAGTTTTCAATTTCTTGCTTTTCCTCTTCTTCTTCTGGCATCCCTATGATATGGACGTTGGTGCATTTGGAGATGTCACAAAGGTTCCTTCACTATTGTTGGTTACTGTCGTTTTATAGTGCTGCTCATGTTTTCCCTTTTCTTGCTGAGCTTCTGTCTAATTGTTCTATCCATTATTAAAAATGAGAATATTGAAGTCATCATTATTGTTCAAATATTTCTTTCTCTAGTTCTGTCTCTTTTTTAGTTTGAGTGCTTGGTTGGTAGAAGCACATTTATTTATTTATCTTTTTTATTCAGTTGTTGTTCAAGTACAGTTTTCTGTCTTTTACTCCCATCCCAGACAACACCCCCAGCTCTCCCCATCTCCTTTCCATTTCCACCGCCCCCTAGTTTTTGTGCATGTGTCTTTTATACTTGTTCCTGTAAACCCTTCCCCTTTTCCCCTGAAATTCTCTCCCCTCTCCCATCTGGTCAGCCTGTTCTCTATTTCAGTGTCTTTGGTTATATTTTGCTTGTTTGTTCTTTAGGTTCCTGTTAAAGGTGAGATCATATGGTATTTGTCTTTCACCACCTGGCTTATTTCACTTAGCATAATGCCCTCCAGTTCCATCCATGCTGTTGCAAAGGGTAGGAGCTCCTTCTTTCTTTCTGCTGCTTAGTGTAAATGTACCATACTTCTGTTCATTTACTGATGGGCACCTAGGTTGCCTCCAACACTTGGCTATTGCAAACTGCAAAAAGCCCATGTATTTATAATGGTTAAATCTTTTTGATGGAGTCATCCTTTTATCATAATATCCTTTGTTTATTATAACAATTATTTTCTTAAAGTCTGGTTTTTAATATTAGTATAACTGATGTAGCTCTTTTTGGCTCTTTTTTCATCTTCAAATTTTATCATCCAGATTTTTTGTCAGTTTTGCCAATTTCTGTCTTTAATTGGAATATTGAATCCATTTACATTTCATACAATTACCAGTCAGTAGGACTTCTGTGATTTTGCCGTTTGTCTTCTATTTTTGTTATAATACAATTTTTCTCTGATTTTCCACTACTGCCTTTTGTATTATGTAAACATTTTCTAGTTTATCATTTTAATTCCCTTATCTTTTTTAGTTACATATTTTTAGTTACTTTCTTAGTGGTTGCCATGGTAAATACTGGTATCTTGTTTTATAAATATGCAGGTCAGATTACTACCAACATAATTCTAGAAATATATAAAAACTTTGTTGCTAAACAGCTTTGTCTTCCCATTTCTGTTTCTATTCTTACAAATTCCATTTTTCCACATTCAGGGATTATGAATACAGATTTGTAATTATTGCTTTATGTACTTTGCTTTAAATCAGATAGGCAAAATGGAGTTACAAACAGAAATACATTAATATTGTTTTTAATATTTATCTATGTAGCCATCATTACAAGTGTTCTTTTTCTTTATGTGAATTCAAGTTAGTTTCTAATGTCTTTTCATTTCAACATAGTGTTTGTTGTATGACAGATCTGCTAATGACTAACTGTCTCAGTTTTTGCTTGGGATTGTTTTTATCATTCCCCATTTTTAAAGGATAATTTCATTGTATATAGATTGTTGGTTGATAGTTTTTTTTATTTTCAGCACTTTAAAAATGTTATCTTTCTGTCTTCTATCTTCCATTTTTTAAATTACAAATCAGCTGTTACTCTTACTGAGCATCCTTTTGCATAAGTAGCTTCTCTTTCTTCTTTCTATATTCTTTTTTTATCTTTTGTTTTTGACAGTTTATGTTGTATCTCATATCTGTCTTTTTAAGTTTATTTGACTTGTAGTTGATTGAGATATTCTGGATGTGTAGATTAAAAGTTGGGGGATTTTGGCCATTATTTTTTCAAATATCTCTTCTGCCCCTTCCTTTTATTCTTTCTAGGATACCAATGCAGATGGTATGCTTCATGGTGTCCCAATATGTTCTTCATACTGTTGACTTCCTTCTTTTTCTTTCCTTTGTGTTTCTCAGACTAGATTGTCAAGCAATGTACCTTGAAGATCACTGCCTCTTTCTTCTACTTCTAGTGAGTTTTTCATTTCAGTCATTCTACTTCTCAACTCTGTAATATTGATTTAGTTTTATTTTATTATTTCTAATTTTTTATTTTAGTTTTTATTTTAAAGTATATTTTATTCATCATGCTATTACAGTTGTCCCAATTTTTCTCCTTTTTATCCCCAATCCCCCCCTGCATTCCCAACATTCCTGCATGCCCCCCACACACCCTTACTTCATGTCCATGGATCTTACATGTAATTTCTTTGGCTTCCACACTTTCTATACTATTCTTAACCTCCCCTGTCCATTTTATGCCTACCAATTATGCTGCTTATTCCCTGTATCTTTCCCTCCCCAACCTTCCCCTTCCTCTCCCTACTGATAACCCTCCATGTGATCTCCATTTCTGTTATTCTGTTCTTGTTCTAGTTGTTTGCTTAGTTTTTTTTTCTGTTTTTTTTAGGTTCAGTTGTTGATAGTTGTGAGTTTGTTGTCATTTTACTGTTCATATTTTTTATCTTTCTCTTAGATAAGTCCCTTCAACATTTTATATAATAAGGGCTTGGTGATGATGAACTCCTTTAACTTGGCCTTATCTAGGAAACATTTTATGTGTCCTCCCATTCTAAATGATAGCTTTGCTGGACAGAGGAATCTTGGATGTAGGTCCTTGCATTTTATGATTTTTTTTAAGTTACATGTTGAAAGTGTATTTTATTTATTTATTTATTAAGTATATTTTATTGATTATGCCATTACAGTTGTCCCACTTCCCTCCCTTCATTCCCCTCCACACTGCACACTCCCCTCCACCCGTCCCACCCACACTCCCCCCTTTAATTTATGTCCCTGTGTCATAAGTTCTTTAGCTTCTACAAATCCCACACTACTCTTGCCCTCTATTTTCTCCCCTCTGTCTATGATACTTATTCTCTGTACCTTCTCCCCACCCCATCCTCCCACTCCCCTGTTGCTAACCTTCCACGTGATCTCCATTTCTGTGGCTCTGCTCCTGTTTTAGGTGACCAGGTCTGCTTTTGTTTTAGGTGTGGATGTTAATAACTGTGAGTTTGCTGTCCTTTCTCTGTTCCTGCTTTTTATCTTCTTTTTCTTAGATAAGTCCCTTTAATATTTCATATAATAAGGACTTGGTGATGATGAACTCCTTGAACTTGATCTTATCTGAGAAGCACTTTTTCTGCCCTTCCATTCCAAATGAAAGCTTTGCTGGATAGAGCAGTCTTGGATGTAGGTCCTTGTGTTTCATGACTTGGAATACTTCTTTCCAGCCCTTTCTTGCCTGTAAGGTCTGTTTTGAGAAATCAGCTGACAGTCTGATGGGAACTCCTTTGTAGGTGACTGTCCCCTTATCTCTTGCTGCATCTAGAATTCTCTCCTTCATTGTAATCTTGGCTAATGTAATTATGATGTGCCTTGGTGTGTTCCTCCTTTAGTCCACCTTCTTTGGGACTCTCTGAGCTTTCTGGATTTCCTGGAAGTCAATTTCCTTTGCCAGATTGGGGAAGTTCTCCTATATTATTCATTCAAATAATTTTTCCACTTGTTGCTCTTCCTCTTCCCCTTCTGGTACCCCTATAATTCAGATGTTAGAATGTTTAAAGATGTCCTGGAGGTTCCTAAGCCTCTCCTCATTTTTTTGAATTCTTGTTTCTTCATTCTTTTCTGTTTGGTTGTTTCTTTTTTCCTTCTGGTTCTTGTAGTAGGTGTCTTTTAGGGTTTAGTGACACAGCCTCTCCTGTCATCTAAGTTGGGTACTCAGTGTGTATCCTTCATGTAGTCTGAGTACACTCTCCTCTTGTACCTGAGCCTTAGTTGCTCCTGGCAGATCAATGGGAGGGATTTACCTAGGCCAGTCAGTTCAAGAATTGACTATGACCACTTACCATCAACTGTGGAGGACCATCTTTTTGGGGACAGGATGGTGGTGCTCCAGAGTGGTCTATAGCTGTCCACTGTGTCGGCTGGCCTTGGTGTTCCCCAGGTGGTTCAAGCCAAGGTCAGCTCACACCTGTGTTTTTCTCAGGGCTACACTGCCTGACTTATAAAGCAATTGAGATGGCTGCTACCTGTGCTGGGCTTGGAAATTCCCAGGTGAAGCCAAGCTGTGAATCTAGGCTGGCTGTTGCTAGAATGTGACTCAGGGTTCACTGAGGCCAGCTGTTACTTATTTGAGAGAATTTATGAAGTTGTGCAGTATGAGTCAAGACCAGTCATTCATAAGGAAGAGCAGCTTGAGTGGGCCTATAAGTTGGGTGGGGAGGAGTCTCTGGGGATCTCCAAGGTGGGTCAGAAAGTGTTAGCCATTTGATGGAGTCTCAAATATATCATCAGCTTGTCAGCTCTGTGGCTTGTGAGGGGAGGGTTTAGAAAAGAAACAATGGGCTCTGCTTGCCTTGATGCCAGTCACTTCCTTTTCTCGCTGTATGCCACTGATGCATTTTAAGTTTCTGTGCCAGTGCTGGAGTTGCTTTAAGAGGAACTTCTTGGGGCTCCAGCAGTTTCTTCCTCTGACTCAATCTCCTCTGGTTTGTACAGCCTGTAGTTGTGGGAACTTATCTTTCTGTCAGTAGATCCCTGAGAGTAGGCTGGTGTGGGGAATGGACTCTGCTCCTGCACTATCTTTCCTGAATTTTTATCCACCACATACGGGTACAGGACCAG
Source organism: Carollia perspicillata (assembly GCA_004027735.1). Lineage (NCBI taxonomy): Eukaryota > Metazoa > Chordata > Mammalia > Chiroptera > Phyllostomidae > Carollia > Carollia perspicillata. The sequence goes on from PVKM010001497.1 coordinate 50,018, forward strand.
CCTGTTCCACATCTGTACACCTCCTTCCTGTCTGGATGGAAGTGTTTTCTTTAATTCCATAGTTGTCAGACTTCCATTCAACTTGATTTCTGATGGTTCTGAGTGATGGTTCTATATTTTAGTTGTAATTTTGATTTGCTGTGGGAAGAGGCAAACTATGTCTGAATGGAAAAGGGACTTTTTTATATTAATATTTTTCACTGCATTTTTAGGGAAGAGAATGGAGTAAAAGTCTACTGTTCTGACAACTGTAACAGTTGGTGAATAACCTCGGTACCAGAAATGTTTCCTTTATCTTTTTTTCCCATCTTCTAGCTATGTCCTCACATAGCCTCTGGAGCATTGGGAATAGCTCTGTCTGGTTTGAGGAGTTGTAGCTGCCCCCTGTGGCTAAGGCTGAGTGAGTGACCTCCAGACTGTGAGCCACTGAGGAAATAAAACTAATCTCCCTGGCAAGAGCACTGCTTCTGCCATCTCTAGCCCCCAATGCTTGGTCAGTTCATCAGAGTCTATGCCTCTGACTAACCCCTCAGAGGAGGGGCAACCCAAGCAGACACAATCATGTGGGTGGCCATCAAGAAAGGACTCAGTGGGGGTGCAGCAAAGTGAGGGTGAAGGACCCTCACCCCCCGGCTATTTTGACATAGCCCGAGTCCCCTTTCCATCTGGGAGAAGCGCTTCCTGGCTCTAATTCACTTAAGCCTGAATCTTGATGGGGAGGGGGTGCAGCCCTCTGCCAGCTACAGTGGGTTCCGGGGTCAAGATTTCGTAAAGTCCTGTTAAGCTTGCTTTGCTAAGAGTGCTTTCATCCATATGATAAGGGTCCGAGCAGGAAATGAATATGTCTCCTAAAGCTTTTGCAACCCCCTTACCTGACAGACACTGACTCATATTAAACCCTCAGATTTCTTCGAAATGTTATCTATTGTTTGATCCTTGCTGCCTGACATTGATTGATGAGCTTTACCTGTATCCCTGTGTGTTACGAACCTAATAAAAAGCCATTGAGGCAAGGACATGGGGCCTTTCTCCCTTCGGAGACTAGTCACTTTCCTCCCCAAGCAAATCATGTCTTGGTAGCATTATGTTCATCCATGGCAGATGGGGAGCCCTGCTGGTGGAGTCCCCCCCACACTGGAGACTCTTTTATTTTATTAATTTTTTTAGTTTTAAATATATTTTATGAATTATGCTATTGCAGTTGTCCCATTTTTTCCTCCCCTTTATTCTCCTCCACCCTATATCACCCTACCACCAGAATTCCCCCACCTTAGTTCATGTCCATGGGTCATACATATAAGTTCTTTGTCTTCTCGATTTCCCATGCTATTCTTAGCCTCCCTCTGTCTATTTTGTATCTGCCATTTATGCTATTTATTCCCTGTACCTTTTCCTCCCATTCTTCCCTCTTCTGTTCCCTGCTGATAATCTTCTGTGTGATATCCATTTCTATGGATCTATTTCTGTTCTAGTTGTTTGTTTAGTTTTTTTGTTTGTTTGTTTAGGTTCAGTTGTTGATAGTTGTGAGTTTGTTGTCATTTTACTGTTCATATTTTTTATCTTCTTTTTCTTAGGTAAGTCCCTTTAACATTTCATATAATAAGGGCTTGGTAATGATGTACTTATTTAACTTGACCTTATCTGGGAAGCACTTTACATGCACTTCCATTCTAAATGATTACTTTGCTGGTTAGAGTGATCTTGGATGTAGGTCCTTGCCTTTCATGACTTTGAATGCTTCTTTCCAGCCCCTTCTTGTCTGCAAGGTTTCTTTTCAGAAACCAGCTGAAAGTCTTATGGACACCTCTTTGTAAGTGACTGTCTCCTTTTCTCTTGCTGCTTTTGAGATTCTTTCCTCCTCTTTAGTCTTGGGTAATGTAATTATGATGCTCCTTGGTGTGTACTTCCTTGGGTTCAACTTGTTTGGGTCTCTCTGAGCTTCCTGGAATTCCTGGAAGTATATTTCCTTTGCTTATTGGAGAAGTTTTCCTTCATTATTTTTCAAGTAAGTGTTCCATTTCTTGCTTTTCCTCTTTTCATTCTGGCAGCCCTGTGATTCAGATGTTGGAACATTCAGAGTTGTCCCAGAGGTTCTTAAGCATCTCCTCATTTTTTTGAATTCTTGTTTCTTCATTCTGTTCTGGTTGAATGCCTATTTCTTCCATCTGCTCCAAACTGTTGATTTGAGTGCTGGCTTCCTTCCTGTCACTGTGGGTTCCCTGTATATTTTCCTTTATTGCACTCTGCATAGCCTTAACTTTTTGCTGTATTTTGCAACAATACTCAGCCTTTTCTCTGAGTGTCCTGATTACCAATATTTTGAACTCTGCATCTGATATGTTGGCTATCTCTTCATCACTTAGTTATATTTTTTTCTGAAGCTTTGATCTGTTCTTTCATTTGGGCCATATTTTTTTGTCTCATGGTGTCTGTTATGTAGAAAGGCATGGAGCCTTAGGTATTTGCCAGGGCGGGGTAACCATCATTGCTGCGTTGTGGTGTTGTATGTGGGGGAGGGGTCTAAGAGTGAACAATGCCATTTCTGAGCTCTCTGCCTGCTCTCAGGCACTTCCTCTGCTACCCACAAGGAAATTGGGCCCTTCTGGTGCTGATTTCCAGGTGGGTGGTTTTGTGTACATTCTATGACCCTGAGGGTCTCTCCAACAAACTCTTCTGTGAGGATGGGAGTTCCTCCCATTGCCACAACCCCCACAGTTTTTTCCAGTCAGAGGTTTTGGGGCTTTATTCCCATGCGCTGGAACTCTGGGTTGTGGTCTGTTTTGCTCCCCAGTTGTTTCTCCCAGTTTATCCACACACAAATGTGGGGCCACCTGCTCTGCCAGCTGCTGCCTTGATGCAACTTCTCTCCACCCTGGCTGCCCGTTGCTGTTTCATCTACCCATTTGGGTGAATGTTTCATCTTTAATTCCTTGGTTGTTGGACTTCATACAGTTTCATGTTCTGGAAGTTCTGGTTGTTTTGTTTTTAAATTTGTTGTCCTTCTTTTGGTTGTGCAAAAGAAAATTTTATCTACCTACATCTCTTTCTGTTTCCTTTGTCTTCTACTAATTCTATTATACATCCTTGTTATCTTATGAGAATGATGTGTTTTTAAATTTTTGGTAGATTCTTATTTATAAAGTTAAGTAATTGTTTTCCTATTACTGGCATTTAAAAACATTATTACTTTAGCAACTGGCTTTAGAACTTTTCTTTGAGTGATAACTTTGGAAAGAATACTTAGATAAGTCACTTGGACTGGAAGGCAAGTCCACAAAGCATGAATATCAGAAGAGGACCACAGTCTTATTTCCCCCCAGTGATGTAAAATAATGAGTATGCTGTTCATGTGCAAAGAAAATGGGAGGAATTTTTTTTGTCTTCCTTTTGGGATTAGGCAAGTAGAAAACTGAAAGGTTTCAAGGCTAAAGTGGAAAATTGAAGCAGGGAGATGATTTGCTGGTTAATTTTATGTATCAACTTGACCGGGCTATGGGATGCTGAGACATTTGATCAAATATTACTCTGAGTGTTTCTGTAAGGGATGAGATTAACATTTAAATTGGTGACTTTTGGGTAAAGAAGATTGCCCTCCATAATGTGGGTGGGCCTCTTCAAATTAGTTTCAGGGCTGAATAGACTAGAAAGACCAGGCTGCCTTGAACAAGACAGAATTTCCCAGATAGCCTTCATATTGCATCTGTGATTTTTGCTTCCCTTGGTTCTACAGCAGGCAAGTTCAAACTCATACTGGAAAAATAAAGGCTCTTCTGAGTCTCCAACCTACCTTGTAGATTTTGGAATTGCCTGCCTTCATGAGCCAATTTCCTCTCTCACTCTCTCTCTTTCTCGCTCTCTTTACAGCCCCCCCCCCCCCACACACACAGCCTTTTGGTTTTGTTTCTTTGGAGAGCATTGTCTAATGCAGATGGTGTGAAGCTGGGATATTACATGTATCTAGAGATGCATGGAAAAATCCCTAGAACAGGATAGCTTATGGATATCAAACTCATTACTGTTGCATGTAAATTTTTTTTACAGATATCTTTAACCTAGTCTTTCCTTACTCTTCATTTTAGTAATTCTCCTTGAGGTATGCTTTCCTTGTTCTTTCTTCAGTAAGTTCGGCATCTTCATGCCTGAAGTTATCTCCTCTTCCAGATAGCCTTATTGCTCCTTTCATACCTTATTAAAATTCTCACATGTTAATTCCTTATACCTTTCTTGACCACTCTTATAAAAATACACCCCCAGCCCCCACCTGTGCCAGTCACTCTTTATCTCTTTACCCTGCTATATTGGTTTTCATTGAATTGAATTACCTATCATTATATTATAGATAAGTGTATGGATAAATGAGTATATTATTAACATTATTTTTATCTGTCTTACATAAAATATAAGCCTCGTGAAGGCAAGGTCTTCTTTTTTCTTCACCAGTATAACTTTAGCTCAGTATAATGGCTGATCTAGAATAGACATTGAGAGACATCCGGTCAAGATAGTGGTATAGGTAAATAGAGTACTCGCTTCCTCCTACAACCACATCAAAATTGCAGCTAAGCTGCAGAACAGCCATCATTCATAGCTGCCAAAAACCAAGCTGAATGGAATTCGTACAGCTACAGAATTAAATAAGAAAATGCACTGAGACTGGTAGAAGGGATGGAGATGTGGAACGGTCTAGTCTCAAACCTATGGGTGGCGAATGAAAATTGGATGGGATATCTTATCTTTGGAGGGTTCCCCAAGGAGTAAAGGGTCCTAGCCCCACACCAGGCCCCACAGTTCAGGGTTCCAGTGCCAGGAAGAGAAGTTCGCATACCTTCTGACTGTAAAAACCAGCAGGGATTTAGGCTGAGAAGAGAGAAACTTCTGGAGTCCCAGGAAGTTGCTCTTAAAGGGCCCATTCACAGACTTACTTGGAATCACTCCCTCTGAGCTCCTGCATAGGGGCATTAGCTTGAAAGACACCAGAGGCATAAGGAGGAACTGAATTGTTTGGCATCAGGGTAAGGGCTAGAAGGGTACATTTCTCTTCCAATGTCAGAGGCCATGGTTCCATTGCTGAGCCTTTCTCCCACAGAGCTGGCAGTCAGGCACCATATCTGGGACTCTGTCAACCTGTCCCATACTGCCTGCCCCAACCTGGTGATTCCCTCAGACCCCATTCCTCCCAATGTTCAAGCCCACTCAAGCTGTTTCCAGTGACTTTTCCATATGAGTGTGTTGTCTTGGCTCATGCTTCAAATTTCCCTAAATTCTCTCAAACAAGCAGCATCTGGCCTCATTGAGCTTCATACCTCCCGCTAAGTGATGCCTGGCCTGGCACGAGCAGCAGCTGGCTTGGTTCACATTTGGCCTCTCTGGGGCACCTCCAAGCCCAGAAAAAGTAGCAGCCATCAGCAGATAGCTTTAAACCTTATAGCAGTTGTTTCTAGGTGGTGGCTGACTTTGGTTTGCCTTTCAGGGGAGCCCCAGAGACAGCACACCCAGTGAATAGCCTCAGGCTACATCAGAACAACACCACCCAACCACCTCCACGAGTAACACACTAAAAAAGCCAACTTAGTAGGCACCAGAGTCCTGCTTAAGTTAGTCCTGCTCTGTGGAGGGGGGCCCTGCATAGCTGATCCTCCACAATGGTTGGAGGGTGGCTCTCAGTGATCACAGCCAGTCCTTACAGCTGATTGGACTGGGTAAATCCCTCCCATTGATATGCCAACAGCACTCAAGGCTCAACTGCAAGAGGGTGTGCAGCCCACATGGGGACACACCTCAAATGTGCTGCTTAGGTGATAAGAGAGGCTGTGCCACTGTACCCTACAGGACACCTACTACATTAGGCCACTCTACCAAGCATGGGAGACATAGAAGCTTTACCTACAACATAGAAAAAACTGCAGTGAGGCTACCAAAATGAGGAGACAAAGAAACATGGCCCAAATGAAAGAACAGAACAAAACTCCAGAAAAAGAACCAGTGTGAAATAAAGAATAAGTTACAAGGAATCAACAGTAAAATGGATGACACCAAGAATCAAATTGGCAATTTGGAATATAAAGAAGAAAATACTCTTGATCAGGAGAGCAAAAATAAACAGAATCCAAAAATAAGGTTAGTATAAGGAGCCTCTGGGACTACTTCAAGTATAGCAAAATTTGCATCATGGTGTTGCCAGAAGGAGAAGAGAGAGAGCAAGAAATCGAAAACCTACTTGAGAAAACAATGGCAGAATACTTCTCTAATTTGGTGAAGGAAATAGACAATCCAGGAAGCACACAAAGTTCCAAACAAGATGGACCCAAAGAGTCCCACACCAAGACATATCATGTTTAAAATGCCAAAGATTAAAGACAAAGAGAGAATCTTAAAAGCAGCAAGAAAAAAGCAGTTACCTATAGGGGAGTTCCCATTTTGAGAAATCAGTTCCCAGCTGATTTCTCAAAAAAAAAAAAAAAATTGCAGGCTAAAAGGGATTGGCCAGAAATATTCAAAGTGATGAACAGCAAGGACCTACAACCAAGATTACTCTACCTGGTAAAGCTATCATTTAGAATCAAAGGACAGATGAAGAGCTTCCCAGACAGGAAAAGAAGTTCATTATTACCAAACCAATATTGTATGAAAGTTTAAAGGGTCTTCTTTAAGAAGAAGAACAAAATATGAACAATAAAATGGTAATAAATGCATATCTATCAACAGTTGAATCTAAAAAACAAAATAAGGCAACCACTAGGACAAAAAAAGAATCAAAGATACAGAGAATGTTTTGAAGGCTTTTAGATGAGATGGGGGTTGGGGGCGGGCAAAAAAGGTGAAGGGATTAAAGAATTCAAATTGGTTGTTACAAACTATTCATGGAGTTGTAAAGTACAGCATGGGAAATATAGTCATATTTCAGTATTTTAAAAGCATAATAAATAATAATCTAATAACTATGTATGGTGTCAGATGGGTGTGAGATTTATCAGGATGATCACTTAAATTATGTGATATTGAACCACCAGAGTGTACACTGAAAGTAGTATAATAATGTATGTCACCTGTAATTGAAAATACATGTTTTAAAAAAGAATAGGCATTGAAATATTTGATGAAAGAATGAGTAAAGGAGATCAGAATGATGTTTAATAATTTTTACTTATATCTAACTAAAATATGGTCTTCTGGTATAGATTATTTTTCTATTTGTAATGTTAAAATATGTTACCCTCTTTATATACCATCTCTTCTCTAGTTAATTCTTTTTTTAAAGATTGTATTTATTTTTAGAGAGAAGGGGAGGGAAGGAGAAAGAGAGGGAGAGAAACATCAGTGTGATAGGTAATTACTTGGTTGATAGGTATAGAATTTTGTTTGCTGGTTTTTACTATTAATTCTATATGGATTGTTCATTTTTATCTTGTTGATTTTTTTTTTGTGGTATAGGGGTGTTTTACAGATGTTGTTTAATGTTGCTCTTCCTATTATTATGGCAATGTGCAGATATTTTAGTACATGTTTCATGTTTTGTGATGATCAAGGGAGTTGTGAGTCCTGCAGTTTATGGTTTTTTTATGTCTTTTAGGACTCTTGGGGTTAAAAAGAACAAGTTTTCACCCCTTGTTCTTTTTCCCATCGACTACTATATTGCTAAAGGATACTCTTCCTCTTTTTTTTACCCCTTTCCAACATGCCCTCCTCCAAGATTCTTCAAATTGCTTGGCTTTTAAAATCCCTTCTTTGTAGGTATTCAGGACCCAAGGACAAAGACAAGGGTTTGGGGAGGATTGAATGTAGTAGGTAGGGGGTGGGTAGGGCAGGGGAGAGTAATGGGGGAAAAACAGGGACAACTGTAACTGAAAAACAATAAAAAAATAAAATAAAATTCCTTCCTTATAGTCAGTGCTCTAATCTACCTGAGTCTTTTTTGTAGACTTTTCTGACTTAGAATGGCCCTCTCCCTTGTGATGATTTTATGTTGAACTTACATACTGTCACTTGCTTCCCTGTGTCTTCTCCAAAATTCCTTTCAGTGAGCCCTGTAGGGGCAGGAGAATGGGACTTCCCCGACTTGGAATGGGTGATTGCCCTTTTTTATTCGCAGTTATTTTGAAAGTTTGGACATTCTTTGACTTCAAGATATGGGGGATAAGGGCATGGTTTCTTTGTATCCTTTTCCTTCTTTTTATTCTGTATTGGTTTTTGAGGAAATATTGGGAGATGAGAACTGTGTCATAGCATTGTCTTTAATTATCCATAAGTCCTACTGATTCTGGTTTATTTTCTAAATGTGGATATAAACATGTTCTCAACACAAACGTATCTGCATGAAAACTCTAAAAAAGGCAAAGCAAACATGGTTGAGACATTATTCGGATTGGATAAGGTCATGAGAATGGTACCTACTTATGGGATTAGTGCCCTTTTGAGAAGAGACACCAGAAAACCTTTTTCTCTGTGTACACTTGGAAAGAAGAAGTCATGTGAACACACAGGAAAATATCAGATGCCTGCAGGCAAAGAGAAGAGGGCTCACAATGAAACCTAACTTGCTAGAACCTTGATCTTGACTTTCTAGCCTCTAAACCTATAGAATCTATTCATAACATTTTGAGCATATTTCCTCTTAAAACTTTTTTTCGTGTGTTTAATGAATAGATGGTACTTTAATATATATTTCTCTCATAATTTATTTTTACCCAAATTTCTATTGGATAAAGTAGAAATTTCTATTTCTATTAAAAGATATTTTCACCTATCCAATTATTCACTATTATATACAAAGCTGTGCCAAGTGATATATGATCATGAGCATATTTGTAAATAGCACTTACTGTTACTATTCTACTCAACTTATTTTATAGTATTATAAGCAAAATTAATTATAGAAGGCAGTATGTGAGATGTTTGAAAATGATGTTCATCAATATCAGTATCCATTAAATGTTCTGTGTGTAGTTAATACACACTCTCTGGCTAGTATAGTGCATATATTCTTTGGGCATTCAAATGTGCAGTTGGCCAAAAAAATATTATTTATGATGTAGTATCACATATATCTTAATATTCTTTTAACATCACAAAAATGTAAAGACAGAGTCTTATATACTCTCTTACATAATTTTCAGCACTGAAAATTGTTCAGAATGTACTGCTCCCAATATTGAACTATTCTGTAATTAGCATTCAGGCCCTACAAAAAAGCTTGTTAACAAACAATTATAACTATAATCACATACAAGGAATTTTGTAATACATTAATTTTTTTGAAACTATTTTCTGCTGCTCCTTTTCAAAATTACTGACGTTTCCATTCACAAGAGATGTGAAAGATGCCATCTTAACCACCAAATAAACTTATATATATATACAATAATTATTCCACATGGGCATGTTACTCTTGGAACAGACTTTTATTTTACTTTATTTTTTTATTGTTGTTCAATTATAGTTGTGTCCATTTTCACCGCACCATGCCCCCCTCAACCTACCCATCCTCACCTCCCCACCTTGACCCTGCCCCCATTCCCATTGGCTTTGTCCTTGTGTCCTTTACATGGGTTCCTTGATAGCCCTTCCCCTATTATTCCCCATTATCCTTTTCCCCCCTCCTCTTGTCACTGTCATTATTCCTCATTTCAATGTCTCTGGTTGTACTTTGTTTGCTTGCTTGTTTGTTTTGTTGATTAGATTCCACTTATAAGTGAGATCATATGGTATTTCTCTTTCACCACCTGGCTTATTTCATTAGCATAATGCTTTCCAGTTCCATTCATGCTCTCACCAAGGGTAGGAGCTCCTTCTTTCTTTCTGCTGCATAGCATTCCATTGTGTAAATGTACCATAGATTTTTAGATTATTTTATTGTTGTTCAAGTAGAGTTGTCTGCATTTACCCCCCACTCCACCCCACCCACCCCAGCCACCCCCATCTCCCTCCCCTGTTTCCACCCCGTCCTGGTTTTGTCCATGTGTCCTTTATAGTTGTTCCTGAAAACCCTTCCCTCCTCCCCACCATTACCCTCTCCCACCTCCCCTCTGCTTACTGTCAGATTGTTCTTTATTTCAATGTCTCTGCTTGTATTTCGCTTGCTTGTTTGTTTTGGTGATTAGGTTCCACTTGTAGGTGAGATCATATGGTATTTCTCTTTCACCACCTGGCTTATTTCACTTAGCATAATGCTTTCCAGTTCCATCCATGCAGTCACACAGGGTAGGAGCTCCTTTCTTTCGGCTGCATAGTATTCCATTGTGTAAATGTACCACAGGTTTTTGATCCACTCATTTACTGATGGGCACTTAGATTGCTTCCAGCACTTGGCTGCTGTGAATTGTGCTGCTATGAACATTGGGGTGCATGGGTTCTTTTAAATTGGTGTTTCAGGATTCTTAGGGTATTATCCAAGCAGTGCTATTGCTAGCTGAAAAGGTAGTTCCATCTTTCAATTTTTGAGGGAATTCTATACTGTTTTCCACAGTGGCAGCACCAGGCTGCATTCCCACCAGCAGTGCACTAGAGTTCCTTTTTCTCTACAAAATCTTCATAAACACTTGTTGTTTGTTGATTTTTAGAGTACAAACCCCTAAAGACAGTAAACTAAATGTTCCATATTTTTATTTAGATATAATTAACATATTATTTTAGTTTAGGTGTACATCAAAACAATTTAGTATTTGTTATTGCAAAATAATTTCCACAATAAGTCTAGTTAACATCCATCAGCACACAGTTACAAAATGTTTTTCTCTTGTGATGAAAATTTTTAGATCTCTCTTAAGCGACTTTTAGATATTTAATACAGTAGTGTTAATTATAGTTCCCGTGTTGTGCATTAAATCCATATGGCTTATTGTATAGATGGGAGTTTGTACATTTTAACTCCCTTTATCCATATCTCTCATCCCCAATCATACTTTTAACCCTGAATATAACTGAATGAAGGCTGTACTTTGCAGCATTTAGAACTGGTGTCTACGCTTTAAATCTTAAATTCCTTAGGGCTGATTCACGATAAGTTGTCTTTTAAAGGGGTCCTTGTTTCAAGGCCGGAGAGTTACTGAAATATGCTGTTCTTTTCTGAAGCAAATGGATTGGACTACATTGACGTTTAGCCATGCCTTTTATGCTTTATTATTTTTAAATTTATGTTTGCTTTTTATTTTAAAAATATGTTCTATTAATTATACTATTACAGTTGTCCCATTTTTTTCCTCTCCTTTATTCTCCGCCCTGCACCCTCCTCTCCCACCAGCATTCCCCTACCTTAGTTCACGTCCATGGGTCATACATACAAGTTCTTTGGCTCCTCCATTACCTATACTGTTCTTAACCTCCCCCCTGTCTGTTTTGTACCTACCATTTATGCTTCTTCTTCCCCCGACTTTCCCCCTCCCTTCCCCACTGATAACCCTCCAGGTGGTCTCCATTTCGGTGATTCTTTTGCTCTTCTAGTTGTTTGCTCAGTTTGTTTTTGTTCTTGTGCTGTTTTTAGATTTAGTTGTTGATAATTGTGAGTTTGTTGTCATTTTACTGATCATAGTTTTGATCATCTCCTTTTTCTTAGATATGTCCCTTTAACATTTCATATAATAAGGGCTTCTAATGATGAACTTTAACTTGACCTTATCTGTGAAGCACTTTATCTGCCCTTCCATTCTAAATGAAAGCTTTGGTGGATAGAGTGATCTTGGATGTAGGTCCTTGCCTTTCATGACTTGGAATACTTCTTTCTAGCCCCTTCTTGTCTGTAAGGTTTCTTTTGAAAAATCAGCTGATAGTCTCATGGGTACTCCTTTGTAGGTAACTGTCTCCTTTTCTCTTGCTGTTTTTAAGGTTCTCTCTTTATCGTTAGGCTTGGGTAATGCAATTATGATGTGCCTTGGTGTGTGCTTCCTTGGGTTCAACTTATTTGGGACTCTCTGAACTTCCTGGAAGTCAATTTCCTTTGTCAGATTAGGGAAGTTCTCCTTCATTATTTTTTCAAATAAGTTTTTAGTTTCTTGCTCTTCCTCTTCTCTTCCTGGCACCCCTATGATTTGAATATTGGAACTTTTTTTTTTAAATTAAATTTACTTATTTATCTTTAGAGGGGAAGGGAAGGAGAGAGGGAGAGAAATATCAATGTATGGTTGACTCTCATGTGTCCCCTACTGGGAACTGGCCGGCAACCCCGGCATGTGCTCTGACTGGGAATCAAACTGCAATCCTTTGGTTGGCAGGCCCGTGCTCAATCCACTGAACTACACCAGCCGGGGCTTGGATGTTGGAACATTTAAAGTTGTCCTGAAGGTTGCTCAGCCTCTCCTTATTTGTTTGAATTCTTGTGTCTTCATTCTATTCTGGTTAAATGTTTATTTCTTCCTTCTGGTACAAATTGTTGATTTGAGTCCTGGTTTTCTTCCTGTCACTGTTGATTCCCTGTGTATTTTCCTTTATTTCCTTTTGCATAGCCTTCACTTCTTCCTCTATTCTGGGACCATATTCATCCTTATTACCAGTGTTTTGAACTCTACATCTAGTAGGTTGGCTATCTCTTCATCACTTAGTTCTGTTTTTGGAGTTTTAGTATATTCTTTCATTTGGGCCATATATTTTTGTCTAGTTGTGTCTGTTACATAGTAAGAGGTGGAATCCTAGGTATTTGCCAGGGCATTGCAATCTACGTTGCTGCTTTGTGGCAATGTATGTATGGGAGAAGTCAGACAGGGAACAATTCTGCTTGCTCAGCTGTCTGCTTGCTTTCCATCAGTTTCCCTGATAACCCCAAGCACATTGGGCCCTTCTGATGCAAATTCCCATGTTGGTGGTTTTATGTATGTTCTAGTACCCTGTGGGTCTCTCCAATGAACTCTCCTGTAAGTCTGGGAATTTCTCCTGCTGCCACAACCCCCACAGGTTTTTTCAGTCAGAGATTTTGAGGCTTTATTTCCCAACAGTGGGACTCTGGGTTATGCGGCCTTGTTCCCCAGGTGTTCCTCCCAGTTTATCTGCCTGCAAATATGGGACCTCCCATTCCACCAGCAGCTGCCTTGCCTGGTCTGCCAGCCACTGCATTGCCCGAGCTGGTCCTCCAGCTGCCACCTTGCTGCAAGTCCTCTCTGCCCCTCCTACTATTCTGGATGATTTTTTCTTCTTTAACTCCTTGGTTGTTGGACTTCCATACAGTTTGATTTTCTGGCAGTTCCAGCTATTTTTTTGTTTTGAAATTTGTTGGTGTCCTTCTTTTGGTTCTGTGAGGAGGCAAAGTGTATCTACCCTGTACCTCCATCTTGGCTGGAAGTCCTAGCTATGTCTTTTAAAAACCTATGATTCTATAAATTTTAGCTAAGCACTTAGCATTCAGTTTAGAAGTATGCTTATTTTCCCCTCTTCCTGCTCCACCTTAATTTCCTCCTCCATCTCCTTCATTTTTTTAATGATATAGTTTTGTATCATAGTCTTCTGAGGATTCTATTGAATTTTTAACCATTTTTTATAACCTTTCCCTAAGGCATTCCTATCTGTCAACAGCACTTAATTTGGAATAATGTGGAACTTGAAGATGATTATTGCTTGAATGATTACAAGTGAGTATAACTGCATATTAGCTGTTTTATAGATGCTCAGTATTACAAGTTCATATACTGTTGTTTTTCTTCTGAATCCTCGGATCATGTCTCTTCTGAATAGTTCTGTTTTCTAGATAGCCGTGTAAATCCTTAACTTTAAAATGTGTTAGATCAATACCTTATATTACCTAATCTTTGTCCTCTGAATCTGTGTTTTGCCTTTTCATCATTCACTCTAAGGTATTTATCTCCTTCCTTTTTAGATCTTTCTCTTCTGATCTTGAGTTCTTTGCTCTTTTCTTTGAATATTGACCCCATTCTCACCTGGTTAGCTCCTTTTCCTTCCACTTTCACAAGTATTGAGTAAAAGATTATTACTCCTCACCATATCTTACATTTTTTAATTAAGTCCTTCTTTGGTTACTAAGTGACACTGTACACCAGTGATTGCAGATAATACTGTCAGACATTTTGTCTTTTTTCTGCCTTCTCTCACATAAATATTCACTTTTAAGAAAAGAATAGCCCTGACTGGTGGGGCTCAGTGGATTGAGTGCCATCCTGCAAACTGAAGGGTCACCAGTTTGATTCCCAGTCAGGGCACATGCCTGGGTTGTGGTCCAGGTCCCCCTTATGGAATACTCAAGAGCAACTACACATTGATGTTTCTCTCCCTCTCTCCCTTGGCCCCTCTCTAAAAATAAATAAATAAAATATTTTTAAAAAAGAAAAGAACAAAAACATTAGAGGCAGTATGGAATAGCTAGAAGAACACTGGGAGACCTTGTAGATGTGCTGTTTTCCTGTTTCCTATTTTATTAAATATATCTGCTATTTTCTAACACTTTGGGTCTTGAACAAGCTTCCTTTCTTCATAGGCCTCCTTTTTCTTGCATGTAAAATAAAGAGGTTAAACTACATGATCACAGGTCCTTTCCAGTACTTTTATTGATGTTTCATGTCATATTTAAGGATTGTGAAAACTTCTTCCCTTTTCCATTATTTATATAAGTAAATAAGTTAACATGTTATATTTATGCACATTGCTATATCTATTTTTATATTTTAGAGGAGTAGCACTATGCCTGCTAGAGAAGTACATACTATATATTTATCAATGAATGCATTTTGATGATTATAGTTTCTTTTTGTGTTAACTATCCACAGCATTTCAGAAGGCTGTACCTTGAAGCTGGTATTGGCTATACGTGGTGGACCTATAAATACTAGAAGAGGTAGGCATATGTTACAATTATGTATATTAAAGCAATTTGACAATGTCAATCTTCAAGCCAGTTGTTGTTTTTATGTTTTGTAGTAAGGTTCTCTTTCTGCTATTAGGTTTTAAAAGAACCACTTATTTGGGATTTTTCCCCCTACATATTGTTCTTTAAAGCCTAAATGAATAGAGACAGGAATTTATATTCCAGAAAGTCTCAGTCCGGAGAGATTTAAAAAACAAATCTCATCAACATAGGGAAGGGAAATGGGATGGCATAGTATAAATATGTTGTCATTGTGTTTAGGTTCACTCCAGTCTTACTGCTTTTCTTATCCACTGATACTTTAATTCTTGGGGTAATAATTTTTATTGAAACTTCCATGATGTCTGCTGTTAGCCTGGTCTGTGATATATTTGGGTTTTGTAGATATTATCATGGCCCTGTTGAATCCTTTTTCAGAATGTGGGCAGTCTCTGGGTGTTCATTCACTCATTCATTCATTCATTCATTCAGGAAATACATTTTGAGCATGTACTAGATGTTGTGTTTTATGGGAGAAAATGTCCCTACTTCATGAAAGTGCCCATAATAAATGTGTAAAGAATTGATATCATTTCAAGCAGTTGTAAGTGCTGTGGAGGAAATAGGATAGTGTGATAGGGTCTGTGGAAGCAAGGTAGTAGGAGAATGATTGTGGAAGGACCTTGTGAAAAGATGACGTGAGCAGAGACTTTAGTACCAAGAAAGTTAAGCATGGGAAGAACTTGGAAGGTTTGCATTGGTCCCTGAATCAGGTATGCCACATGAACCCCCACCAAAAAGAGGCATCCTTAGACTGCTCAGTCCTCATTTGGGGGAAGGCCTTCATATTTGTTTGAGCCTTCTTTAAACAGAAAATTTAAGGTTAATTATTCCACTGCTAGTTTATTTCTTCCACAGGTCAAATTTTATCTCCATGCTTCAAATTTTAGTTAGAAAATAAAGCTATCAATGTTACCATCTTTTTCCTAACTATTTCAAGAGGATTTTGTGAGATAGGTGACTTTGGCTGTTTAACTATTTTGGATAGGTTAGAAAAGATGAAGATAATAATGTTAAAAGCTGGTTAATTAGCACTCTTAATATCTAGGACTGTCTATTAATTGGACTTATAAAATTGTCCTATTTGACATGAAGTGATGTTTATAGTATCAATTCTGAAGATAGTACAAGAACCCCTAAAGCATTTACTGAGTCATTATTATAAAAAATAATTATTTAGTATTTAATGACAGGTGAACTCCATTGTATTGTATTTTTGAACATTAGTTATTTGTGTATAGTATTTTCTTTAAACCAGAGTTTTAATCAGAATAGCTACTTTTCTTACTAGGAATACAATTAGTTTATGTTTATGAGGAGAAGTATAAGTGCTACAGATTTTGAGTTAAAAATATATGTATTTTTAAAATTAAAAAATGAAAGACATCATACCTTTTGATAGCTGAAGCTTCTTAATACTATTTTTTCTACAACTTTCTTTGCCTTATTTGTAAGTTGACAAATCAGCACCTAGAACTTGTCTGTTTTTTATATTTTAAATTGTTTTTAATAATTTTACATTTACTGAATCAACTTTTTTAAAATTAAAAACTTGATGTTGTCTATGTTACATATTAAAAACTTTGTGAAAAAATGAACCCAGATCAAAAACTTCTCCATATGGTATTTGAGAAACAATATTTTTTTTAGTTATTTAGTCTTGAAACTTATGGTTCAGAAAGTACCTTTTTCACCTGAGTTCCAGTGATATTTAGCCTTTAAAAATTTTTTTTGAATTAACCATTATCAAAACAGCCCAGAAAATACTTTCCTATCTACAACCAAACTTTATCTTAAACTATATATACTGTTTTATACCTGATGAAATCTAAATGGTTTTTCTGTTATGAGAATGTCCATACACATATTCAACCCTGGTGCCTCCCTAAGTAAGGCACACTACATTTGTTTAAATAAGGCTTTCATGTGGCATTAGTAATTGCAGTAGCACAGTCTTTTTTGAGTGTGTGTGAACGTAATGTGAATACAGCATTAACTTAAAACTGGTAAGAACTTGTTTTATCCCTGTTGTAAAGGGTATAAGCTCTTTCTTTCTGTCTGCTGCATAGAATTCCATTGTGTAAATGTACCATAGGTTTTTGATCCACTCATTTGCTGATGGGCACTTAGGTTGCTTCCAGCACTTGGCTATTGTAAATTGTTGTTGCTATGAACATTGGGGTGCATAGGTTCTTTGGATTGATGTTTCAGGGCTCTTAGGGTAGAATCCCAGCTGTGGAATTGCTGGGTCAAAAGGCAGTTCCAGTTTTAGTTTTCTGAGGAAATTCCATACTATTTTCCACAGTGGCTGCAATACCATATGATCTCACCTTTAACTGGAACATAATCAACAAAGGAAAAAAAAGCAAACATAATATAACCAGAGACATTGAAATTAGGAACAATCTAACAATAGCCAGAGGGAAGGGGCAGGGGACAATGGGGGGAAGGGTTTTCAAGAACTACTATAAAGGACACATGGACAAAACCACGGGGGAGGGTGGAAGCAAGGGAGGGAGGTGGGTTTGGCTGGGGTGGGGAGAAAATGCAGACAACTGTAATTGAATAACAATAAAGTAATAAAAATAACTTGTTTTAAAAATGTCTTTTAATATTTATGCATTTTGTGCCTATGAAAGAGTCAATCAAAACATTCAAACATTTTAATAAAAATTTTATTTCCAAAAGTTTTTGTATTTTAGTAGTGGTGACATTGAATTTAGGCTATGGGAACATCTTTAATGTTTTTACCTTGTTACTTTCAGTGTTTAATATTTCTTATTGTTGTAACTTTTTAAAAGGGTAATACAGCACTGTGATTCTGTTAATAATAAGCTACTCGAATGAGAGTTATGCAGTTTCCGAAACTGTTGGCTATTTTAGGAAAGTGCAAATGTTTCTTCAGCTTGACAGAAAATCTCTTTGGGAACAAACTTTTTTATCTTCCTGTAACTGTTACTTAGACAACCAAGTCTGGAATTCAAGGGCTTTTAGAACATTCACCCTGAGAGCCAGCAGTCTCTTCAGGACCATTTCTACAGGAATGGAACCTGTGGGTGCTGTGGACAAGAGTGGGCTGTAATCATGGGTGCAACATCATTCAAACCTTCGGACACCTTCAGATTTCTAGAGCCTGCCAGTAGTGAGGATTTTGCTCCAGTCCTCATGCTCTGACTGGACACATGGATATATTCTAGAACAGTTGGGGTTTTTTTAAGAAATGACATTCTGCCAACCAACCAGAGGCTCGTTGGTGTGTGGCTCAGTGGATTGAGCTCCAACCTGTGAACCAAAGGGTAACCAGTTCGACTGGTCTCCCAGCTGGGCACATCCCAGTCAGGGCACATGCCTGGGTTGTAGGCCAAGTCCCCAATTGGGGGCCTGAGAGAGACGTTGATGTTTCCCTCCCTTTATTTCTCCCTCCCTTACCCTCTTTCTAAAAGTAAATAAAATCTTTTAAAAAAGAAACAATATGCTGACCATTACACACACTGCAGTTTTAGTGCGTAAATGGCCCCCTTGTTTCTGTATTATTGTGTGCTTTTAATTACCTAACTGCACAGCGAGAAACAGCTCTAAGAAGAATCAACCTCTGTATAAGACCAGAAAGAAAAAGAGGGATTCACTTCCTTCTCATTTCTAATATGTCTCCTAATTATGTGTATTTTTTAAATCTAAAGTAAGTGGAATTTATATTGCTTTTTTAAAATAATTTTTTAATTTTAATTGTTCAAGTACAGTTTTCTGTATATTGCTTTTAATTATTGATTGTTTGAACCAATTTTGGAAAATATAGGAAGTAGAGGTGTCAAGTAAAAATCATAGTTAATTTATGTCATAGAATCGGCAAATATACAGACTCTAGTGGTAGAGGAAAGACCTCATGTATCTTTGTACATAATGACATAATAATGCATTTCATTTCTTTCTTATTAATATAACAGAAGTAGTGGTATTAACTATAAAAGACCAGAAAATTCTTCGAAGAATATCATGTATATATTGTATACACAGGGCTGTATACAAGTGGATCACATTATATCTTGTCACTGTACCAAGATGCATACAACTTGATATAAATTGAAAGTTTGTTTATCAATTTTTCCGTTTGTAGTTCCTATGGACGATCCACTTAGGGAGATGGCTGAGTGCATGGATTCCAGTCGAGATGAAGTCTGGGAGAAGACCTCCTACAACAAACAAGTTACATTTTTGGTATACCGAGAAGGAGAGCAATTGAATTTCTTTCGTGTAGTAGATAGGGGAGATGGCACTTTAACACCATTATCTGAATCATTAAGGTAAATAGGTTTTCATTTGCATGTCTCATTAGAAAAGATTACCATATGATACACTCCCTAAACCTTTATGTTTACCTTGTGTTGTCAAAAATTATCTTATTATATTCACAAGACTGACTAAATTTCGTGCACTTTCCTTTACACCTTCAGCCCCAGGTATGTGATTCTAAAATTGCCCTCATATGATTAATACTTAGAGGGTAGTCTTTAAACCCGAAATTTCTTTTTGGAATAAGATTTTTTATACAAAAGATTTATTTCTGTGACATTATGAAACTTTAAGATGCCTACTGGATTATAGAGTCTTGTTGTAATAGTATGTTATTATATAGCCTTGCCATAGTAGAAAGGGTTGAACTTAAAATTATTATCATTTTTCAAAATTTAGCTCTGCTGCTTAAAGGTGGGTAAATCTTACTTCTCTGGTCTTGTGTTTCTACTCTATAAAAGGGGGAGAAGTTGTGACATTAATTATAAAATTAAAAGGATACAACCTAAAGGTACTTGGCTGGGCAAAACAACATTTAGGGAATTGGACAAGGTAATCTATACACTTTTGTGCATTCTGTCTTACTGTCATTCTTTATTGCCTTTCACTTAAGTCAGTAAACATTTACTGAATTTTTGTAGCCACTCTCTACCCTAGGCACTGGGTTACAAAGATGATTATTTCTCCCTCATGGAGCATGCAATCTGCTATAAATAGTATCTTTGTACTATTGGCCATTGTTATGAAAATATATCAACATCTCTGAAAAACCAGGTGAGAGGGCCTTCATTTTCCTAAAGGTGGGGAGTTAGGGATAATCTCTGAGAAGAAGCAACCATAAATGAGGAGTACAAGTTTGCCAAGCAGATAAAGGAGGAAAGAACAGTGTTACAGGTAACTAAATTTAATCCACAACATAAAAAACGTAGTGGCAAACAATTTATAGAAAAGATAACTGATAGTCTGAAGAACAGCTTCTGTGGGTCCAGAGTCTAGACAGTGTAGCTGGGTGCTCTTCTCAGGGCCCACAAGCTATAGTCATAGTGTTGGCAAAGGTGTTCTCTTATCTGGAGGTTTGACTGGGGAAGAGAATCTGCTTTCAAGTTAATTCACATTGTTGTCATAATTTGTTTCCTGGTAGTTATATGACTGAGGGCCATGGTTTTTTGCTGGCTATTGACTGGAGTCTGCCCAAAGCTCCCTTGTAATGAACTCAAAGTCTACTGATTTGGGGCCTAAATTACCTCTGCAAAATCCTTTTAAGTTTGCTCTATTCTGTTGGCTACATGTAAACCACAGGTTATGCCCATGCTGAAGGGTAGGAGAGTATACAGGGTATGAGCATCAGAGATTGGGAATCATCAGGATTCCTTTAGGATTCTTCCCACCACAGAGTGTTATGTGGAAGAAAGATTAGACTTTGTGGAAGAAGGAGAGCAGACTGTAACAAAAGGGTATTGACTGTATATTTCTTCTTCTTTATTGAATTTGTCAGTGTGACATTAATCAATAAAATTCTATAGGTTTCAGGTATACTGTTAACTCTAGTGTGTCAAGATCTGTTAGCACTACAAATGAGGCGTAAACATTTGAGCTTGAAATTTAGAAGAGGGAGCAATGAGAACTGCAGCCTTAATGCAGTGTCTCTCATTTGGACCATGAATAGAATTTCTTTATACAGTCTCTCTGTGTGCTAGCTCACTGCTGGTTTGGTTTTCTTTTTTAAGAGCATTCTCTTTTGTCTCTCCTTTCCTAAAGGAGAGAATCTAAACTCCCTAGCTTAGCATGTAAGTCCCCTTATACCTGTCATCATGAATTTTTCAGGTCCCTTTCATTATGCCATGTTTTTTTGCACATCTATTTCCTTTTGCTTAAAAGGCCATTTCCTCCTTTTATTCCAATTTTTCCTCAGCCTAATTTTATTGTGTTTTAGACATAGCACAAGTGTTGCCATAGGTTTTAATTAAAATTGCATTATTATTCCTCTCAAGGTAATTTAAATTTTTTCCTCTTTTTTTCTGTTTACCTACCAGAATTGGACAAGAAATAGAACGGATGGACAAGGGGAATAGAAAACATTTTTGTTTATACCTTGAAGGAAATTTATTATGCCTATGCTATAACAAGAGGCAGCAAACTTTTCTGTAAAAGGCCAAACAGTTACTATTTTAGGGTTTTAAGGCTAAGAGACAAAATCAAGTGTAGGTATTTATATAACAAGAGAGAAATTTTTTTTCAGGAGATTTTTAATGAAAAATTTAGAAATGAGAATAATAATTGAGTATATGTGTGGGCCTATGTGTGTGATTCAGGTATACTAATGAGAATTATTTTTTTGTGGGAGTGACACTTGGGGTAAAAAGTCAGTATTGCCACCCTGGCTGGTGTAGCTTAGTAGACTGACCACAGGCTGCAAACCAGAGGGTTGCGGGTTTGATTCCCAGTCAGGGCACATGCCTGGGTTGCGGGCTAGGTCCCCAGTAGGGCACTTGAGAGGCAACCACACATTGATCTTTCTCTCCTTCTCTCCCTCTCTTCCCCTCTCTCTAAACTAAATAAATAAAATCTTTAAAAAAATACAAAATTAAAAAGAGAAGGTTTTTTTCAAAAGTTGTGTTGCCTATCAAATTTGCAAAATCAGTTGCAAAAGTTCATTTGTGTAATATTGATCAGTAAAGAGGTTTTATGTGTTTTATCTTGGAAAATTTCTTTTCACAAAGATGGATGCTACCAAATACTAATAGGAGTTAATGAATATATAATTTTAATAGAGCATATTCATCACTTGGAAGGTATTTATAGAATTATGTTGGAGTCTTTTGTTGCTGTTTACTTTTAATATGGTATTACATTACAGATTATTTTCAATTGGAGATAGATGGAGCTCTTTAATGCCATATTTTAGTACATTTTTAAATATGGGAATTTCTATCAATTTACAGTGAGGTATAAAAATGTTGCTGGGGGCATACTTTGAGTTCAAAAATTGTCTGCTGCAAATATGTGTGAGAATTGAGATCTTGCTTAAGTTTCTAACTTTCGAAGTATGACATTACATGTGATTACATTTTGACAACTAGTCAAAATGGCATTACTGCAGTTTGAGTTTCTCACAAAAGTACTCTTTTGCCTTGTAATTTTAGGTGGAATTCACTATCAAGTCCACATCAAAAGCCAGTTTTCAAAAGTATTCAAGTGTTTGATATTAGCAGTTGAAGGCAATTCTTTTTTTAAAAAAAAATATTTCATTGATTATGTGATTACAGTTCCAATTTCCCCCTTAGCTCCCCTCCACCCAGTATCCCCCATTTCCACGGGCATTCCCCCCTTGGTTCATGTCCATGAGTCATGCACATAAGTCCTTCAGCTTCTCCATTTCCTATACTATTCTTAGGATCCCCTGTCTATTCTGTACCTACCAACTTGCACTTCTTAACCCCTGTATCTTTGCCCCCATTCTCCACTTTCCCCTTCCCAACTGATAACCCTCCAAATGATCTCCCTATTTATGATTCTATTTCTGTTCTGCTTATTTTCTTTGTTTGTTCATTATTTTAAAAAATTTTTAAATCAAATAATTATCCTTTTTAATCATTTTTATTGTTTTCCTATCACAGTTGTCCCAATTTTCCACCTTTGACTTCCTCCGCCCATCCAACCCTCCCCCACCCCAATTCTACAGTCATTTCCCACACTGTTGTCCATGTCTGTGGGTCATTCATACATGTTCTTTGATTTTTTCAGATTCAGTTGTTAATTGTTGTAGTTTTATTGCTATTTAAATGTTCATAGTTTTGATCTTCTATTTCTTAAATAAGCCCCTTTACATTTCATATAATAGTGGCTTGGTGATGATGAGCCCCTTTAACTTGGCCTTATCTGGGAAGCACTTTTTCTGCCCTTCAATTCTAATTGATAGCTTTGCTGGGTGATGCGGACCCTGGCTCATGGGGTCTGCCACATTGTGGATGAGGCACGAGAAATTCACATGGACTACCAAGTCCTGTGGAGGAAAAGAGGCAGCGTGGCTTCTCTCTCAAGAGGAGAAAAGCCTTGGCCCTTGCCTTGACTGGCCTTTATTTCTTTTCTGGGCACATTACATGATGGTCCTCAATTACTATGCACAGATTTGCTTTAGGTGGTTACCTTTTACAGAAAACAAAGGAGATGATGCCACTAATCACATCACAGAATGATATTTGCAAATGCAAAGGGAAAAGTGGTTGAACCGGTTATACTCCATACTGGGGAGGTTTAGCATGGATTTTAGGAAGTTACAGTAAGCACTTGCTGTCTCAATTCAGGGTAAGGTAATTTTAGCAAAAGCAAGTCTCAAAGTGGCCTAGGTACAATGTAGGCCTGATTCCCCTTAGGAGAACCTATTCATGGGTTTGGGTCCTGTGCATCTCCAAGTGGAAGCTGGGCCTATGCCACGCAGCATGGTCTCCTAAGCTGGGTAGAGTAATCTAGGTTGTAGGTCCTTGCTCATCATCACTTTGAATAGTTTTTGCCAATCCCTTCTGTCCTGCAAAGTTTCTTTTGAGAAATCAGCTGACAGTCTTGTAGGAATTCCTTTGTAGGTAACTCTCTGATTTTCTCTTGATGCTCTTAAGATTTTCTCTTCATCTTTAACCTTTGGCATTTAAATTATGATGTGCCTTGGTGTGGTCCTCTTTGTGTCCATCTTGTCTGGGACTCTTTGTGTTTCCTGGACTTGTACATCTATTTCCTTCACCAAATTAGGGACATTTTCTTGAATTATTTTTTCAAATAAATTTTTGATTTCTTGCTCTTTCTCTACTCTTTCTGGAACCCCCATGATGCAAATGTTGGTATACTTGAAATTGTCCCAGAGGCTTTTTGCCCTATCCTAATTTTTTTGAATTCTTTTTCTTCTTCTTGTTCTGATCGAATGTTTTTTTTTTTTTTTTTTTTGGTCTTATGTTCAGAATTATTGATTTGATTCTTGGCGTCATCCACTCCACTGTTGACTCTCTGTAAATTTTTCTTTATTTACTTAGTGTAACCTTCATTTCTGCCTGGGTCTTTTTTATGCAGTTGATGTACCAAATGACTTCCTCAAGTGTCCTAATAACCAGTGTTTTGAACTCTGCATCTGATAGATTGCTTATCTCCATTTTGTTTAGTTCTTTTTTTTAATTTGGGTCATATTTCTTTGTACCCTCATTTTGGAATTGGAATCTTCTCTGTGTTTGTTTCTATGTATTAGGTACAGCTGCTTTGACTCCCTCTCTTAGTAGTGTGCCCTATTGTAGAAAAGTGCACCCATATGTTGGATTGGGCAGAACATTAAGTAATCACTAGGGCAGGGCAGCCTGTGTGAACCAGGCTGATGGAGTCTCAGATATGGTGTTACTGCTCTGTGTGGGAGAGGGCTCTGAAAAGGGACAATGGCCGCTGACTGGCCTTTGAAGTTTTGTCCAAGAGGAAGCTGTCACTTGGCACTTGTCGTGATGCCAGACACTTAAGTTTTTCCCTGTATGCCAAGTTGCCCTACCGGCTGCTGCCCTAGTGTTGGAGCTGGAAGGAGTGAGTCTATAAGTCCTAAAACTCTTTGTGGGCCCTTTAAAAGGAGACACCTGAGAATGCTACAGTTTCACCTGCCACCCAAACCCTCACTGGTTTTTATAGGTAGAAGTATGGGTACTTAATCTTCCTGGCACTGGAACCCTGAACTGGGTGGTCTGATGTGGGGCTGGGAAACTTCACTCCTGAGGTATCCTTCCTGATTTTTATCCCAAACACATGTGTGTGGGACTGCCCATTCCACATCTCCATATCTCCACATCTCCATCCTTCCGACCAATCTGGATGAATGTGACTTCTTTTATTCCTTGGTTGTCAGACTTCCATACAGTTTGATTTTCTGATGATGGTTTATAATTTAGTTGTAATTTTTCCTGTATTTGTGTGAAGAAGTGAGCTGTGTTTACCTGCACCACCATCTTCAGGACAGTTCTTTTTGTTCAGAAAAATTCTGTGTCAGCCCTGTGTTAAAAATATCACAATAAAACTATGACTGTCAAGCCATTGAACTGTTGGTTACATCTAGGACACAAATGAAGTTTACCATTAACACTGCTGGTGCTATAATACACAATAGATTCAAATATTGGTTGCAGAATACCTGCTGAATAACCACAGGTTTTAAACAGCTTACATTTCATTACCTTTGTAAATTTGTTCAACAAAAGCTTTTTACTGTTCTACACATATTTTTACTCCATCAATAGTAGCAGATATCACTTCAAGTTGTACTAAATTAGTGTTTTAGCAACTTCTTTGAAAATATTATTTTTTTAAAGAAGGAAGCTATAGAACTATAAGAAGATAATTATTAATTTAATTTTTACCTTTTTAAAAATCTTCACCCAAGGACATGCTTATTGGTTTTAGAGGGGAAGGGAGGGAGAGAGGGAGAGAAACATCGATGTAGACAAAAACATCAACTGGTTGTGTCTTGTACATGTCCCAACCAAGGACCAAATGGTCAACCGAGGTATGTGCCATGACTGGGAATCAAACCCAGGACCTTTCAGTTTGCTGGGCAATGTCCAACCAACTGAGCCACGCAGGCCAGGCTGAAAACACTCTTTACTCTAGCTGTTTTATGCAGACTCTTCGAAGTGTCTAGTTCTTCATTCACTTCAAACTTGGTATTGATGCCCTGAATAAATAAAAACAGCTGAACAGTATCATTAACTTATGTTGACTCATCAAAAGCCAAGAAAACAACTCTAAACAATTTGCTTTATTTTTTAGTTAAATATTGGTGTTGTTTCCAATCTTGTTAACTGTTCAAGAAAGTGTTCTCACTGAAGGAGTAGTCTTTCAAAATGTTTATTTTTTTTCTAGACACATTTCAACTGCTGTAATCAAACATGATTCAGTTAATTCTATGTTGGTGAAGATTTTTTTGCTTGGCTGGAAAATAAACCACTTAGAAACTTATTTTAGCTATAGTCTCATTTTCATTTTTAGCTTTATTTTATTTTTTATTTTTATGTTATTTTTTACTGCTGTTCAGTTAAAGTTGTCCTGCCTTTTTCCTCATTGCTCTCCCCTGCCCATACACCACCACTCCCATAGTCAATCTACCCTCCATTGCTGTGCCCATGAGTCCTCTATTCGTGTTCCTTGGCTTGCCCCTTCCCCCTTTTTATCCTGTTATCCCTCTTGCCACTCCCCTCTCTTCACTGTCAGTTTGTTCTTTATTTCAATATCTCTGTTTCTATTTTGCTCATTTGTTCATTTTGTTGATTAGGTTCCACTTATAAGTGAGATCATATGATATTTGTCTTTCACTACCTGGCTTATTTCACTTAGCATTATGCTCTCCAGTTCCATCAATGCTGTTGTGAAGGGTAGGAATTCCTTCTTTCTTTCTGCTGGGTAGTATCCCATTGTGTAATGTGCCACAGTTTTTTGACCCACTCATTTACTGATGGGCACCTAGCTTGCTTCCAACACTTGGCTATTGTTAACTGTGAGGCTATGAACATTGGGGTGTGTAGGCATCATTTGAATTGGAGTCTCAGGATTCTGAGGGTGTAATTCCAGCAGTGGTATTGCTGGCTCAAAAGGCAGTTCCACTTTTAGTTTTCTGAGGAAATTCCATACTGTTTTCCATAGTGG
>PVKM010001498.1:0-76694 GCA_004027735.1 Carollia perspicillata
ATATAACTCATTTTTTTAAAATTTTTATTTTAATTGTTATTCAAATACAGTTTTCTGTCTTTTACTCCCGTCCCAGACCACCTGCCCCCAGTGCTCCCCACCTCCCTCCCATTTCCACCCCCCCTTAGTTTTTGTCCATGTGTCCTTTATACTTGTTCCTGTGACCCCTTCCCCTTTTCCCCTGAAATTCCCTCCCCTCTCCCCTCTGGAGACTGTCATCCCCTTTTCTATTTCAATGTCTTTGACTATATTTTTCATTTTTATGTATAGAAATTAGGCACTCTGAACCTTAGAATTATAAATCCAGTGTGTATCTATATTCTTTTCTGGAGACTTCTCACAATGCTGTATAATCTGAGTATGTTTTTCTGTTGCACAAGTTTGATTCTAATAAGTACTATATATTTTTTAGAGATTTTAATTAGCCCTGACTGGTGTGGCTCAGTTGGTTGGGTGTTGTCTTGCAAAGTGAAAGGTAACTGATTATTCCATTTCTGGTCAGGACACATGCCTGGGTTGCAGGTTTGATACTCAGTGGGGCCACATAGGGAAGGCAGCTGATCAACATGGAGAGAAACATTGATTGGCTGCCTTCTGTGTGTGCCCCAATTGGGGATTGAACCCACAGCCCAGGTATATGCCTTGACCAGGAATCGAACTGGTATCCTGTTGTTTTGCAGGATGATGCCAATCAACTGAGCCACACTGGTCAGGACAGTACTATATTCTACCTTATGAATTCAGAATGTTTCCCATTCACCTGAAATTGAAAAGAAAAATAAAAGTAACTTATACAACATGTTTATCCAGTTTTCAGTTCTGCATGAGTGAAAACACCTGTTTTCCAAGTTAAAAACAATCTTTGTGTTGGGGGGTACCGATTCAAAACAGAACCTTACCAACTGTCTCTTCTTTGCTAAATAGTATTCATAGAAAGCTTAAAATGTGATTAAAGTTATGACCAAACAATTTCTATGTATGAAAAGAAGGCTTCCTGCTAACAAGCAAGCTTTTTTTTTTTTCAGTTAAACTATGACTCTTTTGAGACAGGCAAAGAACAGAACTACCTAATAGCTTTTCTGTCTACTTCCTTCTGAGCACCACTTCCACAGACAAGCCTCACTGGAGGATAGCTACAGCTCTGGACATTCAAAAGATTGCTAGGCAGGCATGAGGGCTGAAGCAAGACCTGAGTGGGCATAAGCATAAATGGCAAGCTGGTGGGGTTCCTCCCTATTCAAGGAAGCTTAAGCCACAAAGGCTCTTCTTACCAGTTCCTTGACCACAGCAAGGCTCAATGAAAACACTAATCACAAGTAAACAAAACTAAAAAATCTAGATCTTATGTTTGCATTCTTTTGGAGGGACTTAAACTTATACTTCTCATTTCTGGTAAAAGATGTTTGTGTTGGAGAATGCAAATAAGTATGTTAGGTTTCCTTTTAAATAATTTAAAAAGCTAAGTATCTATGTACTAGTTTACAATTCCAAAAGAGCCAAGTGGCTGGAAGCCATAACCATACATCAGTACATTTAAGCATCAGAAGCCCCTGAAGAGAAAACACCATTTCTCCACTTATAAAATGATCCACAGATTTTAACGATGGGTTGGAGGAATAAGTTTAGAGTGCTGCATCAACATAGGTGATGCAAGTGGCTCTCTGTTCCAAAATTCTAGAGTAAATACTCTAGAATTGTATGTACTATTTACTGAGGAGAGATTGGAGCTGGATGTTGATAAATTACTGGTGTCTTGAGTATCAGCTCTTACCCAATGAGGCCTTTGAACCCCACTATTTTCTGTTCAAGTGGACACTTGGCCAAAGGAAAGAGAAATACTATGGAACTCGGAATTTACTTGTTCATAGAAAACAGATTTAAAATGCCCATTCTATGTATTCGAGAGATCATTATTATATATCAAGTACACATTGAATGAAGTGGGCTGGTCAATAAATTCAATGGCCAATCATGACACTGACCACATAAACCAGTATGTAAATATAAAGAAAATAAGCCAGTCACCAAAGGATGAATGTTGTATGATTTCCCTTATATAAGGAATGTAAGGTAGTGAAATTCAGAGACACAGAAAGCAGAATGGTGGTTCCAAGGACTGTGGTGAGGAGAGAATGATCACTTATTGTTTAATGTGTACAGCTTCAGTTGCAAAAGACTAAAAAGTTAGAGAAATGGATGGTGGTGATAGTTGTACAACAACATAAATGTACTTTAATATCACAGAATTGTACACTTAAATGGTTAAAATGGTATATTTTATGATGTTTATTTTACTATAATAAAAAATAGAATGTAACATTTTATAAAACTACAAGTGACAATACAGATCATCTTGCCAGATACTTCACCACCTCTGAATCATTCTCTTTCCTTGTTTGCCTTGAACCTAGAATGCCTTGTTTATACTCCACCTTCACATCTCAACCTACATCAGAATCATATTCAAGAATTAGTTCAAATGCCACTCCCCAGTTTCAGGGTCATTTCACTTGATGTACCCACAGATAAATGAATAATATCAGGCAAATTAGATATACATATATCTAATTTGTGGCTAAAAAGAGAGGCTGAAACCAGAGACATGAACTTAGAAGTTGCCAGAATAAAGTGAATGAGACTGAACAGGGAAAACAAGCAAAATAAGAGGAATACACACAAATAAATGTCTGTTGAGTTGAATCATATGGGGCTTCTCAGAGGTTTGTTACATGAATTTTAAAGCTATTCTTATTTTGAAAAAAAATTGTAAGGAGGAATTTTTCTCTCTTCAATTTTCTTCATGTTTTATAAGAAAAATCCTATTATTTTTAAATTAAAGAATATTCCAGAAACATTTATCAAATGCTGGAAGTATGCAGACACAACAGTGTCAGGAAAAATGAGAAGGCCACAAAATTGTACAGACTCTATTCTGGAACATTTTACTTAAATCATTCAATTTTTTTGATAAATATCAGTGGTAGTAGTATGTGGAGGGGGCATATTTCCTTAACATAAACAAAAATTTAAAGGCATTTTTCAACAGCAATAAAGGCATGATTCAAATTCTATTAAATGCTTAGTGAGCTTTATTTTAATGTTTACATTGAACTAGAAAATTATTCAAGGATTATAAAAGATTTTTCCAATATTATGAGATCAGAAAGGAAGGGTTTGCTTATTTTAGTACACTTTATAAAGACTAACTTTGTCTCTCAAGAAAATCTGCAGTGAATTAAAATTAAAGAAAATACTGTGGTCATACTGATGTGTTTGTCTGGTTTTTGCTCTTGTTTTTAAAAGTGAAGTTATACAGTGAACTCAGTCAAAATGAATACCTAGTACATTTTTCATGTCTCAAGGAAATCATTACAACTGCATACAGTTCCACAGAGCATATAATTTTCTCTTAAATGCAATAAATTTCCCTGCAGCATACAGTGAGGTCTTAGCTATATATGATATCCTGTGTAAGGACAACCTAAGAAAACCCCATATCCTACTTTACTCAATTCATTTGATTCACAAATTCTCCATGTCATCTAAAATGGAAGTATGGGTCACAATAAGAACACAAGTTGATTGATAATGTAGTTCCTTGATGGCACTTAAAACATGTAGTCTTGAATTACATTGACTTCATTAAACATAATACTGTTATATTTGATATTAGTTTACTTTAAAAAAATGTGGTAGAGAGAGGGAATATGGCAGCAAGAGATGTAGGACTGGAGTCCATTTCCCCCTGTGCACAGTTGAAACACCTAGCTGATCTTCTGAGGAACAGAGTGAAAAGCCAACGGTACCCAGCATATATGAAGGTTGGAGGCCAAAAATATAGAGAGCATTGAAAAATCAGACGAGTAGGTGGGATCTGTGAACACCAGTATACCTGCTGGAAGAGGAAACCCACCAAGGAAGGAACCACCAACAGATAACAATGGAAGAAGGTGAAGGAGGGAGTGGAGCCACACAAACCTCAACCCAGGACTGATTTGGAAATACTACAAAATGGCGGGGAAATAACCCAGAATGAACAACTGAACAAGAATGAGAGAGAAGCCTCAAAACCATGTACACACAGAAGAACTAGCTTCAACACAACCTGCCCACACCTGCACAATAGAATACAAGACATGGTGGACATAGTGACCCTCAGTTAACAAACTGGAGGGAAGGACCCACCAAAGAAATATTCAACAACAATCAAAACCTAAAGACATACAGAGAACCAACATAAATGACAGCCCAAGACCAGTGAGCTCAGGAGATCAAGGAGATGGCACCACTGAATGTCACAGGTCTTCTACAATAGAAGTTGACAAAATAAACCCAGGAATTCAGAACAGATCAATTTAAGAAGCTGAGGCTAACAAGAAGAGTATCACAAACAATGGGAAGACAAAGAAACAATCCTCAAATGAAAGGAAAGGAGGAAGTCTCAGAAAGAATACTAAATGATATATAGGCAAGTCAGCTATCAGATATTGAGTTCAAAGCAATGGTTATAAGGAAGCTCAATGAGCTCACAGAATTACCAAAAACAACAGGAAAACCACAATGAACTCACTGCAAACTGTATCAACATGAAAAAGGAAATAGAAACCATCAACAAGGGCCAAGAGGAAATAAAGAGTACAATTTCCAAATTGAAGAACACAGTAGAAGGAATCAAAGCGAGGCTAGATGAAGCAGAGGATCGGATCAGTGAGCTGGAGGACAATGTAGAGAAAAACACCCCTAAAGAACAAGAAAAGGAGAAGAGGCTCAGAAAGAATGAAGAGGGGTTAAGGGAAATGCAGGCCAACATGAAATGTAATAATATCCGTATAACAGGGATGCCAGAATAAAAAGAAGAGCAAGAGATAGAAAACCTATTTCAAAATGTAATGATGGAAAACTTCCCTAATTTTATGAAAGAAAACATCACACAAACCAAGGAAACAGAGTCCCAATCAAAAGGAACCCAAAGAGGCCCGCTTTAAAATGGCAAAATTCCAAGACAAAGAGAGAATCCCAAAGGTAGCAAGGGAGAAAAAGGAAGTAACATACAAAGGAGCCCCAATAAGACTAGCAGCAGACTTTAAAATGAAAACGTTCCAAGACAGAAGGGAATCGCAAGAGATATTCCAAGTAATGAAAACCAGATGCCTGCAACTAAGACTACTTTATCCAACAAGGATCTCAATTAAAATGAAAGGCTATATAAGAAGCTTCCCAGACAAAAAAAGCCTAAAAAAATATACCTCCTCCAAACCAGCTCTGCAAGAGATGCTAAAGAGTCTGCTTCAAGAATAGGAAGAAAAACAGTAAGAGAGAGAGAGGAACACAGGTACAAAAAATGGCAATGAATAAATACCTATCAATAATAACCTTAAACATAAATGGATTAAATGCCCTAATCAAAAAATATAGAATAGGCAAATGGATAAGAAATCATGACCCACACATATGCTGCCTACAAGAGACCAACCTCAGAACAAAAGACCTTCACAAACTGAAAGTGAAGGGCTGGAAACAAATTTTCCAAGCAAATGGACAGGAAAAAAACAAGGACAGGGTAGCAATACTCATATCAGACGGTATGGACTTCAAAAAAAGAGCCATAAAAAGAGACCCAGAAGGTCACTTCATAATACTTAAGGGAAGAATCCATCAAGAAGACATAAACAT
The DNA here is from genome assembly GCA_004027735.1 of Carollia perspicillata. Classification (NCBI taxonomy): domain Eukaryota; kingdom Metazoa; phylum Chordata; class Mammalia; order Chiroptera; family Phyllostomidae; genus Carollia; species Carollia perspicillata. The sequence continues at coordinate 5,674 of PVKM010001498.1, forward strand.
TGTAAATATATATGTACCCAAGATAGGAGCACCACAATACATGAAGAAAATCTTGGAAGACTTCAAGAAAGTCTTGAAGTATTGACAAGAAAGGTATTGACAGCAATACAATTATAGTAGGGGATTTGAATACCCCGCTGTCAAAAATGGATAGATCTTCCAAACAAAATGTCAACAAAGATATTGTGGCATTGAACAAAGCCCTAGAACAAATGAACTTAACTTATATATATATAGAGCCTTTCATCCCAAAGAAGCAAATACACATTCTTTTCAAATGCACATGGAACATTTTCAAAGCTAGACCACTTGAAAGACACAAAACAAGCCTCAACAAGTTCAAGAAAATTAAAATAATATCAAGCATTTTCTCTGACCACAAGGGACTGAAACTAGAAACCAACCCCAAGGGAAAAAACCCAAAACATTCAAAATCATGGAGATTGAATAGAATGCTATTACACAATGAATATGTCAAGAATGAGATCAAGGAAGAAATCAAAAAGGTTCTGGAAACAAATGAAAATGAACTCACAAGAATCCAAAACTTATGGGACACAGCAAAGGCAGTCCTCAGAGGGAAGTTCATAGCAATACAGGCCTACCTAAAAAAGATAGAAACATTTCAAACAAACCACCTAACCCTATGCCTACAAGAACTCGAGGAACAACCACAAAGACAGCCCAGAGCTAGTAGAAGGAAGGAAATAACCAAAATAGAGCAGAATTAAATGACATAGAGACTAAAAGCACAATCTAAGGATCAATAAATCCAGGAGATGGTTCTTTGAAAAGATAAACAAAATTGACAAGCCTTTAAGCAGACTCATGAAGAAAAAAAGAGGACTCAAATAAACACAATCAGAAATGAAAGAGGAGAGATTACAACTGACACCACAGAAATACAAAGGATTGTAAGAAATTACTATGAAGAACTGTATGACAAAAATTTTGAAAACCTAGGTGAAATGGACAAATTTCTAGAAAACTATAACCTTCCAAAACTCAGTGAAGGAGAAAGCCTGAACAGACCAATAACAGCAGATGAAATTGAAGCGGTAATCAGAAAGCTTCTCACACACAAAAGCCCTGGACCAGATGGTTTCACAGGAGGATTTTAGAAAGCATCTAAGGAAGAGCTAACCCTGATTCTTCACAGATTATTCCCCAAAACCCAATAAGATGGAAGACTCCTGAGCTCTTTTTGTGAAGCCAGTATGATACTCATCCCAAAACCAGGTAAAGACACAACAAAGAAAGAAAACTTCAGGCCAATATCGCTGATGAACTTGATGCTAAAATCCTCAACAAAATATTGGGAAGCTGCATCCAGCAATATGCTGAAAAGATCATACACCAGAATCAAGTGGGATTCATCCCAGGGATGCAAGGATGGTACAACATTCACAAATCAATAAATGTTATGCTTCACATAAACAAAAGCAAATAAAAAGTCACATGATCATATCAATAGATGCAGAAAAGGCATTTGATAAGGTACATCACTCATTTATGATAAACATACTTAGCAAAGTAGGAATAGAGGGAGCATTCCTCAACATAATAAAGGGCATATATGAGAGATATACAGCCAACATCATATTCAATAAGCAAAAACTAAAATCTTTCCCACTAATATCAGGAACAAGAAAAGGATGCCAGCCTTCACCACTCCTATTCATCATAGTATTACTAGTCCTAGCCACAGCAATCAGACAAGAAGAGGAAATAAAATGCATCCAAATTGGAAAGAAGGAAGCAAAACTGTCATTGATTGCAAATGACATTTTAGTGTACATAGAAAATCCTATAGATTCCACCAAAAACTACTCGACCTATTAAGTGAATTTGACAAAATACCAGGATACAAAGTCAATATTCAGAAATCAAAGGCATTTTTGTACACCAACAATGAAATATCAGAAACAGAAATCAGGAAACAATCCTATTTGCTATAGCAACAAGAAAAATAAAGTACCTGGAAATAAACCTAGCCAAGAAGGTTAAAGACCTGTACTCAGAAAATTATACAAAACTGAAGAAAGAAATTAAGGAAGAAACAAATGGAAGCATGTACCATGTTCATGGATTAGAAGAATCAACATCATCAAAATGTCCATACTACCCAAAGCAATTAATAGATTCAATGCAATCCCTATTAAAGTATCCATGATATATTTCACAGATATAGAACAAACATTTCAGAAATTTATATGGAACCATAAACAACCCTGAATAGCTGCAGCAATTTTGAGAAAGAAGAACAAAGTAGGAGGGATCACAATGCCTGATATCAAACTGTATTACAAGGCCACTGTAATCAAAACAGCCTGGTATAGGCATAGAACAGGCACATAGACCAATGGATCAGAGCAAAAAGCCCGGAAATAAACCCAAGTCTCTATGGTCAATTAAAATTTGACAAAGGGAGAAGAAGCATAAAATGAAATAAAAATAGCTTCTTCAGCAATTGGTGTTGGGATGTCTGGACAGCTACATGCAAAAACGTGAAACTTGATCACCAACTTACACCATACACAAAAATAAATTCAAGGTGGATAAAAGATTTAAATATAACTTGTGACTCAATAAAAGTCCTAAAGGAAAACTGTGGCAGGAAAATCTCAGAAATTCCACACACCAACACCTTCACGGATATGTCCCCTAAAGCAAGGGACATAAAGGAATGAATAAACAAATGGGACCTCATTAAATTAAAAAAGCTTCTGAATGGCTAAAGACAACAGCATTAAAATGAAAAGAGAACCAAGTATATTGGAAAACATATTTGCCAATGATACATTGGATAAGGGTTTGATCTGCAAATTATATAAGGAACTCACATGACTCCACTCAAGGAAGACAAAATACCCAATTAAAAAATGGACAAAAGATCTGAACAGAGAGTTCTCCAAGGAGGACATACAGATGGTCCAGAGACACATGAAAAGATGCTCAGTGTCATTAGCCATCAGAAAGATGCAAATTAAAACCACAATGAGATACTACTTCACACCAGTCAGAATGGCCATCATAAATAAATAAACAGAAGTGTTGGAGAGGATGTGGAGAAAAGGGAACCCTAGTGCACTGTTGGTAGAAATGTAGAGTGGTGCAGGCACTGTGGAAAACAGTATAGAATTTCCTCAGAAAACTAAAAATGGAACTGCCTTTTGACCCAGCAATTCCACTACTGGAACTATATCCTAACAACCCTGAAACACCAGTTCAAAAGAACCTATGCACCCCAATGTTCATAGCAGCACAATTTACAGTAGCCAAGTGCTGGAAGCAACCTAAGTGCCCATCAGTAAATGAGTGGATCAAAAAACTATGATACATCTAGACAATGGAATACTATGCAGAAGAGAAAAAGAAGGAGCTCCTACCCTTTGCGACAGCGTGGATGGAAGTGGGGAGCATTATGCTAAGTAAAATAAGTCAGGTTGTGAGGGACAAATACCTTATGATCTCATCTTTAACTGGAACATAATCAACAAAAGAAAAAAGTAAACAAAATATACTCAGAGACATTGAAATTAAGAATAATCGAACAATAGCCAGAGGGGAGGGGGAGGGGAGAATTTGGGGAAGGATTTTCAGGAACTTCTAAAGGACGCATGGACAAAACCAAGGGGGAGTATGGAAGCAAGGGAAGGAGGTAGGTTTGGTTGGGGTGGGGGGAGTAGTGGGGGGAAAATGCAGACAACTGTAATTGAACTGAAATGAAATAATTTAAAAAATAAAACTGCACCCCCCAAAAAAAGTAAACCCACATTTCCACACTTTTTATTATTGTTGTTGTTGTCATGTTTTTTTAATCCTCATCCAAAGATATGTTTATTGATTTTTTCAGGGTGGTAGAGAGAGACAGAAAAAGGGAAACATCAATGTGAGAGAGTAACACTGATTGGTTGCCTCTTATAAGTGCCCTCACTCGGGATTGAACATGCATCCTAGGTTTGCATCCTGACTAGGAATCAAACCCACAACCTTTTGTTGTATGGGATGACACTTCAACCAACCAAGCCACCCATCCAGGGCTGCCAGACTATGTTTTAATATAAATGGAAAATAAACAAGTTGGTCAATTTAATAAAGTATTTTAAATAAATGACAGAAGGTTATAAAATTGTAAGATATTTCATTTTTGTGTGTATATCTATATAGAGATAATTCACACATATTTATTTGCTTTACTATAAATATATACAGGATACAAATAATATCAGCCAGCTCTGAATGTCTACAATTTTACCATGAAGTGACATGTTTCTTCAAAGTAGTCTTTTACTTTATGGACTTTAATTAATAATGGGTAAAAGAAATAAGAGTAATTAAGGCTAATACTTCAACCCTGTGGAGGTTGTGGTTAAAAAAATTACAGCATAGGTAATGTGTGTATGAGAGATATACTCATTACCAGAGAATGAGAAAAACAATTTAAAAACACTGAAAATTTGTATTTACTATGTTTATATAATAAAATACATGATTATTTATTTTCAGTTACAGTCTAGAAATTATTAAACCAAAAACATAAATAAAAACTTTTTCTTTTCAAATAATGGAAATAAGAATATTGCTAAAAAATACAACCAAAAATGTCTTTAACATTAATTAACCAGAATCTTCAATAGTTGGCTTTGCAAAACATTTACAACTGTCATCACACACAATATTGCTGTGCGGAAGGTATAAATACTTTTCACAACACTTGAAAAAATATTTTCATAAGCGACTTGTTTTGGATGCATAGCACCTAACGTATTTTTTTCTTTTTCGGCTTGTCGAAGGAGCCATATCTATATCGTTGGTAGAATTTCTTTCAATTTCCTTTTGAAACCGATGAAGTTTCGGGTGTATAGGCTTATGCACACCTGTAGATATTTCTGAATGCCTTTTTATTTGTTCTGAAACTAATTGTGTTATGAGATTTCTAATAAATGTTCTGCAGCTTATTTTGACATTGCTGTTCAGCATATGAATACTCTGAGCACTTATTGCTGCAATATTCAAAATTGTATAGAATATAACCATGGCCATCTTCTGGTGTTCCTGGCAATATTATATTTAACTATCATTTGGTCTACAGTGTTAGCTCCAGACTTTATTTGATTGTAATATTCTATTATGTTAGGCTTTTATGAACCTAAATTTATGGCATCATTGAAATGCATAACTGAAACTACAATTACACTTTTTCCCTTTTTGGGTACATGATATACAAATGTGCAATTTGCACCAAAAGCAAGTAAGTTGGCTTTTTGAGGCCTGTTTTTAGAAGATACAAATTTAGGGGGTAGTTGGGGTTTATTCTTATGAATAGTACCTATATGAAAATTGCTTCTTTTACAAGTTGAAGAAAAGATTTGCATCAGTAAACCAGTTATCTGCTGTAATATTATGTTCTGGTGAGTAAACAGGTTCTGAAGGTCTCTTGATTACATCTGCCGGTTTATTACTAATCAAGTAAGGATCTCTGGGCCTCTAACTGGCGTATATTACAAAATTCCCTTTGTAAAATACTTTTGAATAGACCTTAGCAAAAAAATTTATACTGTATTTACTGGGCTTAGATGGAATATATTATCAAAACTCACATTTGCCTCTAAATCCAGGTAACATTCATCTACTGTTACATTCTTTCCCACAAACTAATATAATTTATAATTTTCTACAAATGCTGAGAAAATGTCTCTCATAGTCAGTAATTTGTCCCCTTTCAGGTGTTCTAAGGGGTTAAGTTTGTCATCAAACCTGATACAATTATGAATAAGTCTAAATCTCCATAAAGATATCATAAGTCTAAAAAGTTCAATCTCAATACCATCTGTAGCCTATAAGTCCTGCAAGTTTAGATAATTGCTGAGATGTAAACCAGCTAGATATGAGGCCTAAAAATACTTTCAGTTCAGTTTTGTCTATTCATTTAGTATCTCTTTCTCATGAAAACTGACTCAAGATAGAATTGGTGTACTTATTTTTATATAATAAAATTAGATCTAAAATATCATTTGTGATAAAGCAGTTCCAAGCTTCAGTTCTGTCTTGGCATTTTTTGCATTTGAACGAACTAATGGAAGTTGACACAAAATATTCTGTGACTGTTTTATAATTTGTCTTTATATTGGATCCTTCCTCCATTTTGGTTCTTTATCCTTTCCAAAAAAATACTCTTCACTTATGTCTAATTCATCTTCACTTTCTTCACTAGAAATATCTTGTTCAGTACCCAAATCTTCTCAACAAACTTCCACATAATCTCCATCTTATAAATTACCTCCACATTTGGCTCTATAATTCTCATCACTGAACTCAAGTAACACTTGAAGTTCTTCAGTATCTCTTGGATTATTGAATTGATATATTTTTCCAGCCATTTTCAATGATAAAAAAACAATAACACTGACTTCAAAGTTTGCAAAACCAAAAAACAAACAAAAAAACAAAAAAAATCCTTACACCAACAGAGACAAGATTTTGGAGTTCACAGTATCTATCAGGTATTGGATTGGCCAAAAAGTCTGTTTAGCTTTTTTCCCCATGAAATAAGAGATACATTTTTCATTTTCCCCAATAACTTTATTGCTTTGGATATTTTGAGTATGCCAGCTATATCCCATATGGTATAACATTGATTGTTCTCAATTAATGTCTCAAATTGATTGCTATCAATTTCAACTGGTCTAACTGACCATGGAGCATCATCCAGTGAGAAATCTCCAGCATGAAACTTCACAAATCACTTCTGACATATTCAGTCAGTCACAGCACCTTCTCCATACACTGCACAAATCTTTTTTTGTATTTCAGTGAGTTTTTACCTTTCTTGAAATAATAGCATGTACTATGCTGAAAATGTTGCATATTTTCTTCCTTCTTTGAAATTAGAATGACTATACAAAAACTTACCAATTTTTATGTTTTTTAATACACGCTGATATGACAGCTATCACAATATAACAAAATTGTTTTAAATGAAGTTAAAGACTAGTAAGTGCTACTAGAGGCACCTTAAGGAAAAACCCAAACAAACTTTTTGGCCAACCCAATACAATTTACTATTGAATATCACACCCTCACAAAACACATGCTATAACCAAGCTGACGGTTTAAACATTATGGCATTATGTTAGTCACATACAAACAAACGCACAGCTAGTCATGACCTTGAACCTATATACCTGATATATGTAACAATATTTAAGAAAAGAGTTTGTTCATATCTCTCTGATCAGCCGTGACCTCTTCAGGGTTAAGACATGTTAGCTAATAGTTCTGTATCACTGACTAGTAGTCTATATATGAGTAGTCTATAGTCAAGATTTGGACGAAATCTATCAGTCATATTTACTTAAAAATTAACTACTTATTGGATGACTGGTACATGTATATTATGAGGGGAATTTTTTTAAAGGTGAAATCTTAAGAATATACAGGAATATGTAATAAAAATGAAAATATAATTCATTTTCCATGAGAGTACTGAACATGAATAAATAAAGGCTATTAAGTAACCAATAAAACAGTCAATACTGTTTCGGTACCCATCTAAAATATAATATAAAATAACTCATTTTAAATAGGGCTTATTTAATATTTTAAGTTAGTTACCAAAAGTAGCTCATCTGTTACATGCCTAAAAATAGAAAGGGTTCAGGTCTGTTCCAGAGTGGGTCTGGAATCACCAGGATTCAATCCATTAAGAATACAGCAGAATGAGCAAACGAATCTCACACACACACACACACGAAGAAATTCTTGGGGCTTCCTACAACCAAGTCCGCTATGGTAACTAGGAAGGGGACCTAAAACTGCTGAGATTTGAGTGACTGTAGGGTTATTACAGAGGAATATTACTGCTAAATAAACCTTCTAGGAAAGAATATGAATGTAAACATGTTACAAATAATCAAATAATTATGTATATAGTAAAATGGAGTAATGGCTCATCCTAAGAAGTAAATTGAACAGGAATTGCCAGCAGAAGCACTTTTTTTTAAGCCTTTCCTGAAGACTTCATACCACCACCCCTCCAAAACAAAGCTATAAGTGACTACTTGCTTATTTGTGCTCTATTTGCACCTTGTACACACTTAATCACAAAATCTGCACTTTTTAGTGAAATATGGGATTATGAGTTACTTAATGGCAGAAGTGGGTTGTTCCTTTTTTACATTAAGCATCTAATAAAGTATAAGACACATAGTGACTGTTTGGCTGTTTAACGATTCATTCTTTCCACAATCATCGAATTCATGTAATATTAGAATAAATCAAACTTTGTAAAAAGGTAGGGAAATTGATGATGAGTTCCTAAATCAGTATTAACTAATCCTAGGGATTTTTTTAGTGAGCAGAACATAAAAAGATAGCATTAATTTTTATGCAGGCCAACAGCTTGAGGAGTTATAAACATACTCCCTTTGACCTACAGATAGATAAAGAAAAAAAAAATGAACAATTCCTACCCCCATAAACCCTGAAAAGCAAAAATCTAATAGTGTCCCCTTTTGAAAAATTCAACATTAGGTTAAAATTTTTTAATTTTAACATAATTGAAACTCTAACCTAAGCTAGATTTTTCTAACTATTTATGCTTCACATTCAATAGACACAAACTGAACTTCTAACTCTGGAGCCCAAGAATTCTTGGCTTTACTAACCAAAGAGTATTTTTGTTATGCAGTAACATTTCCATCTCCTGAAACTTTATGTGTCCATTAATTCCATGATCCTAAAAACTAAAAATCCAACTTTTTTGAGAGAAACATATTATTCAATTTAATTCCATTTGGACAAATATTTATTGCATACTTAAGATATGCCATGCCCTGTGCTAAGTGACGTAAAAACCAAGACTGGTTGAGCTAAACCTCCTGCAATGAAGAAAAAGAGAGAAAGAATTCATGGCCATGGACAATAGTGTGCTGATTGCAAAGGGGCAGGGGGAGAGGATGGATGGAGATGGAAGAGGGTATAAGGTGGATAAATGGTAATGGAAAAAATCAATAAAAATAAATGTTTTTTAAAAGGAGCTTACAACTTGAAGGGAGAGGGAGATGTGTAAATAACCACCATACCTCAATGGAATTAGTGACAGACTTATTTATATATTCTATCAATTCTAAGGTTGAAACAGACTGGACCCTGAGCATAATGTGTGAAAGCACAGGGGAAAAGCTCCTTTCCAACAAAGCATATGTCTCAAGAAACAGCTGTACCTCTGTTCCTCCATTAATCCAAACGTTCAGGTGTGGAAAAAATGGTGCAGATGAGTATTGGGATGCATTGAGGATACAGCTGCTAAATCTACAGTTTATTTGGCACCCTAAATGGAGCTAGATTCTGTCTGGAGACTAAAAACTGCCAAATCCTAATTTAAGACATTGCCTTTCAAAAAACTGGAATTAAAAAAAGAAAGAAAAACTTATAATGACAATACATTATGACTTAAATAATGTAACACACACATTACCTTTAAATATGATCCATAGTATTTTGTTACATATGAGCTATCACACTGACTCAAAACAGTTATTTCTTGCTGAATGTCTTCAATTTCATCTTCAGCTTCCTCAAGGTCTATGATTTTAATAGCAACCACTTGCTGGGTACGATTATCAATCCCTTTGAAAACTTCTCCAAAAGAGCCTTTCCCAATGCGTTCTAATTTGGTGAACAGTTCTTCTGGATCAGCTATATTATTCTAAAAGGTTGGAGAGAAAGAAAGAAAAGAACACAAATGTTTTGCATCAATTTTTAAATGATGAAAAATAAATCATATAGGACATTAACACATTTTTAAAAGCATAGCAATATCCTCGACTCTTCATATGTGCTTTGTTAGAACAATAGCAATCCCAAATACTCAGCTAGTTCATACTCGACTGGATCACCCACACTCACTGGGCTTAGCTGATCCTGCTACCACAAACAACCCTATACAGCGAATGTTGTCTGTGATACCTGCCAAAGGGCCAGACACATTTCACAAAAAAGTAGCTGGTTATAGATAGTTTGCACATTATTGCTATGGTAGCAATAGTGAAAGAATTCCTAGCCTAAGCAATAGGTAGGTGAATCATTAAAAATTCTAACATTCCACCAGCAGTATCTTACCTTTTAACTCTCCTTTTATCTTTCCAACTTGGATATCTCAATCACCCCACTTATACTTCTAAACCACCAGGTAAACACCACAGAAACCAAAGACTCAAGAATCTATGAGTCTCCTTCTTTTCTTTACTTAAGATTTTATTCACATATAACATTCTCATCAATGGCTGGGATAAGATTCTATGCCTTTATCATAATTACTGGTACTCATAAGAAATGGTAGTATGTTGAACTTTCACAACTTAATCTCATAGTGGCAATTGAGAATAAGTCAAGCATAGGTTTTTAGATTAACAAATGTATAGGCATGACTTAGATTTATAAATTCCTGTCCTTTCTTGATTTAGAATTATCCTTTATCTAATCATATACATTTTAACTGAAATTTTATTCAAAGACAACCTTTATATGGTTACTTAAGCTCATATAACTGAGTATTCAATATACTTCTATTCAAGTAGAAACACAAGATCTCCAAATCTCCCCAAAAGGCATGTTTTAATTTATATTTTAAGTACTTTATTACTCTACCTAAAACTTTGAGTTCCTTCAAAATATAGGAGAATTCTATCTAGTTCTGGTGAGCTATCTGTATTTAATTTGGATCTGGATCACCTGTTCATTTACAATTTTACCTAGTCATCAATTTCAGGAGACAAAGAGAACGCTCCCTTATATATTCATTTATTAGACAAAGTGATCATTAAAGTTTATTTTTTCTCTCACCAAACTGACTAATTTTGAGTAATTGGAAAACTTATAATCACCTTAATTTTTTTCACCAACTTTTCTTTTTTTGCGACCTGCTTAAATAAAATTTACACATGGCCTGCTTGATTTATAAGTTTTCTCATTTTCCTTGGTTGGAATTTTTTTCTAATTCTAAAAGCTACATTTTCTATGTAATAGTCTCTTTGATGTTCCAAGGTACCTCTTATCCCCACCCACCTACAGTACCCACATGAAACAAATACATCTTGAGCTTCCCATACAGGCTTTTAAAAATAGGCTAGACATTCAGTAGGTTGGAAATGCCTTTTTAATGCTCACATTTTGTTATAAGGTGTTCTCCAAATTCTGAGTACTATCATTATTGGTGTCCTTGGTGTTCTATTTCTTACAATGAAGACATTGCACTTCATTGTCATTACTATTACATAGTAAGTAAACCAAAGTTACTTCTATTCCTATTTTTGGTGATTATGGTTCCTGCCTTTCTAGTACCTTATGGCAAAAGAAAAGAGAAAAAAAAACTCATCAAAGAGTTTGGTGACAGGTTTACCTCCCTATAATTTTCTAAATTCAGTGGATTTGGAAAAACACAAAAAACAAATCTTTCAGTTTTATTGAGGTAACTACAAAACAACTCTAAATGTTGTAAATATGTCATGATTAAAAAATAGTATGTACTTTCTGATACACTCTCAAATAGCACAGATATTCATTAACTTTATAACAAAAATTTTTGTTGTAAGAAACAAAGATTAAATCCTATTCTTCCTAATTCATCTTTTATAAAGATTTGACGGAAACAATCAACCCCAGGGAGAATACAGCTGTTCTTGCTTTCTTTAATGAATGGGTTCCTGAAAGTATGTAAAACAAAGAATCAAAAATCAAGTTACATTTTGCATTTTAAAGAAGCTCAGAAATTAATCCTAACTCATCAATATAGTTTAAGGTTTTAAGTCAAAGAATATCAAGTTGAAGAAAGAAAAGGAGAAAGAGCCATCATTTACATAATGTTTGTACTTTTTTATTTGGAGACTAAAAGTTCTCATGAAAAACCCCAACTTCCAGAGTGGAGGAAATCATGAAAACTAGTTTTTACTAGTATAAGCTCACATGCTTGATTATATGAGAATATAGATCCCTACCCTGTTTGCTAGTTTCTGAATTTTCTATAGAAAATACCTCAGTTCTAACTCCCTCTCCCCTTTATCATCTTACAAGCTTCTTACACCAAAGTATCCTAAGTATTTTTTTTAAGATTTATTTATTGTTAGAAAAAGGGAGGGCGAAAGAGGAGAGAAACTTCAATGTGTGGTTGCATCTCATGCACCCCCACCTAGGGACCTGGCCCGTAACCCAGGCTTGTGCCCTGACTGGGAATGGAACTGGTGACCCTTTGGTTCACAGGCTGGTTCTCAATCTATGGAGCCACATCAGCCAGGGTCTAAGTCTTTATTAAGATAGATTTCCTTCCTGGTTTTGGTGCAAGGGCAAAAGTCAAGTAAATAAATGGTAAACATACCAAGTAATCCAATTTAAGAACCACCTATATAAAGGAGCTAACTTTCCCAGTGTTATTCACATCACTCTTGTTCAGAGCCTCTACGAAAATCAACAGCTCCCTCTCCACCTAAATAAAATATTCTCTTAAAATTTCTAAATCTTTTTACCTCTACTGCAAAATTGCAGCTTACTTCTATATCTGTATTTGTATTACCTTCTCAAAGCCATAACCCAGGAAGGAGCTTTAAGTTCTGCAGCAGCAAATAGGAGGAATGGCTAATTAACTTCATACTGATTTATGATGAATGGTAGACAATTTATCCATGACCCACAAAAATGGGTCTGTGAAAATAAACAATTCACAGATCTACCTACCTTAGGACATTCACATTATTCCTCGAATGTATTTACCTTTGCTTAGCTTGAATTTGGACTCTTCAACTATAAGCACAATTGTTACAAATTTAAGTCTTAAGCAGAGGTACCATTACTAGTAAAGCAATAACAACGACAACAATAACCTTTTAGTATGGAAATGTTCTTAAGAAGTCCAAAAGGGAAAAACATAAGATGATCATTTTGCTTGTCTCCTGTGTAAAGTTAGGGGCAGATAAAAGAAGACTTCTTGCATACTTAAATCACAGAATCAGAGGGCTGGAAGAACTCTTAACAGTTTTCTAAGTGGTCTCTAGTCCTGGCAGCACATCAGAATCACCAGTACAACATTTAAAATTCAGATAACTAGGCCTCATTCCAAAGCTACTGATTCAGAATCTGAGATTGGACCCAGCAATCAGTATTTTTTTTAAAAGAATACTCCAAACTATTTCCCATGTAGTCATTTTGACACCAGTTTTAAGATCAGCATTTGGGCCCCGGCTGGTGTGGCTCAGTGGTTGTGTGCTGGCCTGTGAACCGAAGGGTCACTGATTCAATTCCTAGTCAGGGCACATGCCTGGGTTGCAAGCTAGGTCCCCTGTTGTGAGCATGCAAGAGAGGCAACCGCACTTTAATGTTTCTCTCCCTCCCTTTCTCCCTCTCTTCCCCTCTTCCTAAAAATAAATAAATAAAATCTTTAAAAAAAGATCAGCCTTTGGGAACCACTGAGCAGATAGATATTGAAATCTTGAATTTATATCCTTGATTATCTTCAGAGATAAGGGTGTTTCCTTCTTCCAGATATAGGGGGAGTACTTCTCACATGAGTGTCTTAAGACCTTTCAGAAAAGTAGAGCAGTGGGGTGGGGAAAGGGAGGGTGGTGTGGGAAAACATATCAAAGTAACCTTCTCACTTCTGTCATTTTGTCAAACTCCTTCAGGTTAAAATATCCAACATGCCAAGGTTCTATACTTTGAGGTAGCTTATCTTCAACCTCATCAAGGGGCATTAAGAGTAAATGAGCAGGAGAAACAAGAAAACTGTAGACAGAATTAGAATTCACCCTGGGGTTCTATTAGAATGGAGACTCATAGAGTCAAAGGTTAGAAAGAACTAAATGTAACAACTTTTGTTTCTTTGAATCTGAGGTAGCCAAATCAAACTTCTAATCGGGAGCTGAGAGTGAAAACATAACAGACTTAGGGAAGAGAGGTAGATTTCTCAGAGGATTTGAGCAGAAAGGGTTGTGCTCAGGTGTTCTGAAAAGAACCTTGAAGAACTAAGAACCAAGCTGAGCAAAGCTGACCTCAAACAACATTTTCCACTTGTCTTCATACTTTAATAAAAATCATTCTATGGCCCTGGCTGGTGTAGCTCAGTGGATTGAGTGCTGGCCTGCGAACCAAAGAATTGCAGTTCGATTCCCAGTCAGGGCACATGCCTGGGTTGCAGGCCAGTTCCCAGCAGGTGACACATGAGAGGCAACCACACATAGATATTTCTCTCCCTCTCTCCTTCCCTTCCCCTCTAAAGATAAATAAATTAAATTAAATAAAAAAATCATTCTATGAATGCTCTTGCTTATAAGATACTGTTTGCACTTTTACAAAGACTGATAATGTGTATAGGCTATCAGTGAGTGACTGAGGAGGAGGAGTATACAGGAAATAATAAGCAAAAAATGCTAATGATATCAAAGCTTATAAAGGAAGACCTGTTACAAATTCTCAAGAGGTAACACCAGGAGTGACCTACAGTGAACTCAGGATGCCCTGACAATCAGAGAGAGTAACTAAAACTTCAGCCTAACAATGTACTAAAACCTAGAGATAACGCCCAAGTTAGCTACCTAGTATTTAATTTGTTGAGATTAATTCTCCCAAACTAGACAGAAAATGCTTTTCTAGATTACCTACATGTCTATACTATTACCTGTAATCTAACAGGCAGAATACATGCAAATAAAAGACATTCTCTAGTGATTCCATGAGCCTTGAATTCAATTAGTTCTATTATGATCGCCTATGTTAAGATTTTTCAACTGCCTTGTGAACACAGCCCTACAAGTTTGTTGGGTGCTTCCTAATCAAGATACTGCCAGAAGAAAATAAAGATTAAAATCAAAGCCATTTACCTCTTAGTACTGCTTGCACTCAAGATTGTAGGATACTATCTTTTTAAAGTGTTATATAATCCAAGCACAATTGAGATCTCCCTGGGTAGAAATATAACAGTCACAGGCTTTGAGAACTGCAAAGAAATGTATAGGTCATTTGATCCAACTCCTTATCACTACCATCAGCAAAAATTATTCATCATATGCCTGCTGTGTCCTAGGCTAATACCACCAAATGGAAATCATGAAATTTAAGGCTATTTATGTGAAATTAATGGTAGAAGTAGGGAAAGGTAATGAAGGGAAAAATAAATCCTGGAATAAAAAGTATAGACTCTTTGAGATGAACAGTACTTAGCAAACATCTGATCCAAAATTCATTTTTATATGGAAAAAAACTGTAGCCTACAGAGTTCATAAACTGTTCAAGAACTTAAGATGGTTCATTAGTGGCAAAGCTCAAAATATTTTGTTAATTTCATTTTACTGGTTATGCTATTACAGTTGCCCCAATTTTCCCCTTTGCCCCCCTCCACCCAGCACCCCCACTCTCTCAGGCAATCCCCACACCATTGTCCATGTCCACGGTTCATGCATACATATTCTTTGGCTACTATAATCTTTATGCTGTCCTTTACATCCCCATGACTATTCTGAAAACTACCAATTTATACTTTTTAGTCCCTTTACTTTTTTTGCTCATCCCCGTCCTCTTTTTATCTGGCAACCATCAATATGTTCTCTGAATCTATGACTCTGTTTCTGTTCTGCTTGCTTATTTTGTATTTTAGATTCAACCATCTACAGTTATATATTTATTACCATTTTATTGTTCATAGTTTTGGTCTCCCTTTTCTTAGAAAAGTCCCTTTAGCATTTCATATAATACTAATTTGGTGATGATGAACTCCTTTAGTTTTTTTCTGTCTTGGGAGCTTTTTCTCTCCTTTGGTTCTATATAATAGCTTAGCTGGGTAATCTTGGTTGTAGGTCCTTACTGTTCATTACTTTGAATATTTCTCACCAATCCCTTCTAGTTTACAAAGTTTCTTCTGAGAACTCAGTTGACAGTCTTATGGGAACTCCCCTGTAGGTAACTAGCAGCTTTTCTCTTGCTGCTTTTAAGATTCTCTCCTTGTCTTTAACCTCTGGCATTTTAATAACGACGTGTCTTGGAGTGGGCCTCTTTGAGTTCATCTTGTTTAGGACTCTCTGCACTTCATGGACTTGTATGTCTATTTCTTTTACCGGTTAGGGAAGTTTTCTGTCATTATTTTTCAAATAGATTTTCAATTTCTTGCTCTCTCTCTTCTCCTTCGGTAACTCCACTGATGTGAATGTTGGTACACTTGAAGTTGTCCCAGAGCTCCTTACGCCACCCTCATTTTTTTAAAAAAAATTCTTTTTCTTCTTGCTGTTCTGATTGGGTATTTTTTGCTGTCATATATTCCAAATCACTGATTTGATTCTTGGCTTCATCCACTCTACTGTTGATTCCCTGTAAGTTGTTTTTCATTTCAGTTAATGTATCCTTCATTTCTGACTGGTTCTTTTCTCTGGTTTCCATTTCCTTTTTTATGCTGTTAAATTTATCTCTGAGTTCATCTGTTCTTCCCCTAAGTTGTCTGAGCATCCTTATAACCAGTACTTGAACTCTGCATCTAGAAGCTTGCTTGTCTCCATTTTGTTTAGTTCTTTCTCCGAGGTTTTGTTCTATTCTTCCATTTGGGCCACGTTTCTTTGTCTCATTTTAGCAGCCTCCTGGTGTTTGTTTATAAGTATTAGGCAGGGCTGCTACTTCATCCAGGCTTGGTAATGTGGCCTAATATAGTAGCTGTCCTGTAGGGTCCAGTGGCACAATCTCCCCTATCACAAGGTGCACCCACCATGATGGCTGTGTACAACTTGCTCTTGTAGTTGAACCTTAATTGCCATTGGCAGATCAATAGGAGGGATTTACCCAGGCCCACCAGCTTCAAGGACTGGCTGTGACCACTCACCATCAACCTCTGGCCCACTGGAGGCCACTGTGGAGGATCAGCTGTGCAGGGGCCCACTGCACAGAGCAAGACCTTCTGCAGCAGGGCTCTGGTGACTGCTGGGTCTGCACCTTTAGTGTGTTGCTTGTGGAGATTGGGTGGTGGTGCTACCATATGGTCTGTAGCTGTTTTCTGGGTGCAATGCCTCTAGGGCCCCCTGGGAGGTGCAGGTCAAGGTCAGCCACTGCCTGTGTTTTGTCAGGGCCACCTGGCATAAGCTGCAAGAAATCTGCAGATGGCTGCTACTTGTGCTGGATTTGGAGATGCCCAGGAGAGGCCAAGCTGTGAACCAAGTCCAGGTGCTGCCAGTGCTGGACTGAGGTCACTTACCAAAAGGTATGGGACTTGCTGAGGCCAGATTTTGTTTGAGGATTTAGGAAAATCTGGAGCATGAGCCGAGAAAAGCCATTTATATGGAAAAGCCACTGGCAATAGCTTGGGTGGACCCTAAAGTTGGGTGCGGTGGAGCCTCAGAAGATCACCTGGGTGGGCCAAACAGTGTAAGCCAGGTTGATGGAGTCTCAGATATGGCTCCTGCCTGCCAGCTCTGTAGGGAGAGGGCTCAGAAAAAGAACACCGGCTTCTGCCAGCACTTCTATCTGGGATAAAGCTGCCCCTCAAGCTCTCACTCAGATAGTGGACAACTCAGTTCATCCCTGTCTATCTCTGGTTCCTTTCAAGCTGCTGCACCTGTGCTAGAGCTCAGAGTCAGTAAGTCTAAGTAAGCCCATATGTGGGCTCTTTAAGAGGAACTACCTGGCAATCCAGAAGTTTCTGTCTTCCACAGTTTCAATCCCCACTGTTTTTTACCATCAGAAGTTATGGGAACTTACCTATCTGGAACTGGAACCCTGGGCTGGGGGCACCTGTTGTGGGACTGGGACTGCTCACTCCTGAGATACCCCTCCCAATTTTTATCTGTCACATGTGGGTGTGGGACAAATCCATTCTGTGTCTCCACCCCTCTTACCCCTCTTGGCCAAATCTATAGTGGTATACAATGGCTCAAATGAAAAGTATATACTATCCCACTGTTCAAGAAAGAAATTCAGAATCACTAATTAACTAAACTCAAGTCTCAACTCTCTGATACTATAATGAAACAGATTCAGAAGCCAAAGAGAGGATAAAGAGCAACAGAGTGATTACTGTCCAGACTGATCTCCCACCTGTCATACTGGCTATGTTCCATTATATGAGTGGCTGCTCCAAGGAAGTTAAGGGGAACCAGAGTTCAGTTCATACAGGGCCTAAGCTTCTATTATTTACTCTTCCTCTCCTTCAACTGTAAAGTAAATTCATTCAGAAAGTGAAGTACTCTTCCTCTCCTTCAACTGTAAAGTAAATTCATTCAGAAAGTAAAGTAGCATTTAGACAGTAATCTAGTTTATACTTGACCATATACAGAAGTAGAACATCCAATAAAACTAAGTGCCCAAAGGTAAAATTTCAGGGATGTCTTACCATATTCCCAACCCAATGCTTCAATGAATAGTAGCTTAGACATAAAAACCTAAATGCAATGTTCCACTGGAGAACAATTCTACTTTTTGTTACTTTTCAGCCTTTGAGTCATACCATTTTCTCCATCAACAATAACTCTACCTCTCTTTCATCTGTCAAAATTCCTCATCTCTAATTAAAAAACACCTCTCCAACTCCCCAGGGGAAGTTGATCACCCAAACACAATCAATTACTTCATCTTCTACCCTCCCACAGCCTTTTCCTGGAGCTCCATTTCTTGAGCACTCATTATCTTTGCATTCTCTTTAATTGTCATGACCTTTTTATTTTCTAATAAGTAAGTTCATTAAGAAATTGGATCTGTCTCACAGAGTACCAATTACCTACTCTCACAGAACCCAATATATTGCTTTGGATACTGTGGACCTTGGATGTTTGCAGGTTGTCTACCTGGAGGCCCTCCTAAGATGAAATCATTGACATGAGGTAGTCCTTTCATTTACTATTTCATTTCTGACTTTTGGTACAAGGAAGGTTACATTCAATAAACTGAACAATATTAAAAAAGGTATGAAATGCTAAGTCAATTCCTTTTTTCACATGTGACATAATAAAAATTTTCCAAAGTGATAATTGAGGGTTGTTTCTTGATACTTAAGAGCTCTTTTTAAAATTAAATTTATTGGGGGAAGCATTGGTTAATAAAATTGTACCAGCTTTACATGTATAATTCTGTAATACATCATCTATATATTGCATTGTGTGTTTACCACCCTAAGTCAGATCTCCTTCCATCACCATTTACCATGCCCTGTTTTAGCTTCTTCTACCTTCCTCTAGCCTCCTTTCCCTATGTTAATCACCATATTCTTGCCTGTTATCTATGAGTTGAGCTTTCATTTGATTTTTTTGCTTAATCCCTTTAGTTTTAAAATCCAGCTCACAACACCCTCCTGTCTGACAGCTGTCAGTCTGTTTTCTGTATCTATGGGTCTGTTTCTATTTTTTTTGTTAGTTTATTTTGTTCATTAGATTCTGCATATAAGTGAGATTACCATATTTTGCTGTGTATAATGGACATCCACGTTTTTGGCTCAAACTTTCAAAGAAAAAATCTTTCATTTTAAAATTTTAATTCAATTTTTTTCTTTATTTAAATTTAAATACTTCTTTTTTATTATAAAGAAATTTTAGCATTTATTTTTGAACATACTGTGGTACAAGAAATTTTATGTAACAAATAATTACAAAACACAAGAACAGATACAGAGTACAAGAAATTTTATATACTGGTAACAAATTTATGATATTTATACATCAGAGAAGGCCAAGAATGCTTCTTCACTGACAATATTAGAAGTATTATCTTCTTCAATTTATACACTACCAGTGTCTTCTGAAGAGTCACTTGCCTTATCCCAGTAAACTTCATCATCCTCAGTTCCAACCAGAGCATTGCTAATGCCACATTTTTTAAATGACTTCATAACCACTTCCTTCTTGGCACTGTTCCACAATCTTAGGATCCAATCACAAGCCTGGGCAATTGCATCCATGATGTACCCTCTTTCTTCATTAGGGCCTAAAAGGGCTTGTTTACTGATGCATTAAGAGGCTGCAATTGGCTGGTTAGCCCACCAATATCTCAGCAAGTTGGGTTTTCAAGTCCATTCTGCAATTGCTTTTGCACTTTGTGTAACGTGGGCTTTGAAGTGATCAAAAACAAGCAAAGCTGATTTTTTAAGTAATACTCCAGGCCTTCACAACCAAACTTTGTTAAACCAGATTTTCATGCCTCCTTCATCCATCCATTCTTTTTCATGAATGTAGTCAATAACTCCACTTGGAATCTTTTCTTTCAGAAACATTTTTCTTTTACAGATGATCATAGGTGGTAGTTTTGTCCCATCTGCACAGAAGACTAGAGCAACAATGAAGTGTGTTTTCTCACAACCATTAATTTTAACAGCCATGGTATTTCCTCCTTTGATGCCCACAGTTCTGTTGGATGGCACAACAAATATGAGTGGGACCTCATCTATACTGGCGATTTGGGACAACTCAAAGTTGTCTTCTGAAGATTGATAACATTAAAAATGAAATTCCAAAACTTGATTCTCATAGGTTGCTGAAAGTTTTTGGGCAAGTATCGTTCATGTCATCAGGCTCAAACTTTCTTTCTTCATAAAGTTGAAACACCATTTAGGTGTCCCTGACAAATCATCAATGCTTTTTTCTCATACAATCCTTTTACCTTCTTCTTGTATCACCTTAGTCAAAACAGAGACCCCAGTGTAATGCTGCTCCAGAATCCAGGTCTTCACCACCCGCTCCACCTCAGGCCACTTTGGAGGTTTCCCCGCATTGCCTTCTGTCTTGGCATCTGAGAAGCTTTTCTTCATGTTGCCTCCACAATCTGATGACATCCATGAGAGGAGGTCCAAAGTGTCTCTTGGCAGCTCTGTTGCTTTGCCTCTTAGCTTATTTGATAACTTTTATCTTAAAGCTTACAGTACAAAAACCATTTTGACATTTTCCAATGGATTCCAATAATTTCTCCTGCCTAAAGTGAAGGAAATGTCACACTGTTCACCCTATGGTAATAAAGCTAGCATCACCCATCTTATCAAATGGATAACATTCGGCATCATCTATCTTATCAAGGATAACAATTGGCATCATCTATCTTACTGTGTGGACAACAGTATGTCGCTCTTCATTTCACTTCATTGAATTGTTGGCTGAAACTGCTTTTGTTGCAAGTTCATTGTAAGTCCAACAAAATTGATTATCATATTCCAGGGTATTATTTTGCATATGAATATTATTATTGCTTTCTAGAGTTACACTTTTAATGCTTAAGCATAAATAAAAGAATTAAAAACATACAGAATTAGTACTACCCATGTATAATGCACAGCCTTACTTTCCCCTCAAAAGTTTGGGCAAGAAAGTGCACTTTATGCATGGCAAAATATGCTATATAGTTCTTGTCTTTCTCTGACTGGCTTATTGCACTTAGCATAATACTCTCCAGTTCTTTAGTTTGCAAAACAGCATTTCTTGCAATGGAGAATTGGCAGCAGCCACAAACACAAGGATGCATATGAGTGATACATGCAAATCTGATTCTGAAAGCATACTCACAATCACTATTAACCAGAGCCACATGACTACTGTATGTCCTATAGAATGTAGGATGATTTCATATCTGAATGCAAAGATTGGAGGTCTCAAAGAGCCACAGTCTGTGTATCACTCTGCTGTACATTTCAATTTAGTTGGGCTAAACACATAGAAATACACAAATCAATCAGGGGTCAGGTTTAATCACAAGCATTAATGTTAAAATTAAGGGGATTATTCCTGACTAGACAAGAAGTTATATAAATATAACCTGGGATAACAAGCATTAAATATGAAATATTCATTTGTAAAGGGAAACAAGATCGATCATAGGAAGACAAAAATTCTACTAATATAGCTGTGGCTGGTGTAGCTCAGTGGATTGAGCACAGGCCTGTGAACCAAAGGGTCACCAGTTCAATTCCTAGTCAGGGCACATGCCTGGGTTGAGGGCCAGGTCCCCAGTGGGGGTGCATGAGAGGCAACCACACATTTATGTTTCTCTCCCTTTCTTCCTTCTTCCCTTCTACCCCTCTCAAAAAATAAATAAAATCTTTTTTAAAATTCTACTAATATATAAATGATAAAACAGGTACCCTAATTTATTCAGGCCATTACTTAACTAAACTCACACAGGGCAATTTAACATGATAAGACACTGAGAGCCTGGTTTTATTCTATACATACTGGAGGATGTCATTAAAGGATGTTGCTCTAGTACTTTCAGAAATAAATATCTTTGTAGAGAATCTAAAGCAGAGGCCCCTAATAGCAGATATTGAGCTATCATGGATAATGTTATGGTGAATCTTTAGCAAAGTTATTTAAATGCATTGGATTAAAACACAATTGATTTTCTCACTGCCTATTTTCCTTATAGAGACAAAACTCCAATTAAAATCAATAGATTTGAAGCTTGTAAGCACAGCACTAAATTATTAAAACCATGAGTTCTTTTAGAAAATTAACACTGATTTAAAAAGTGGATTTTACACCGACTTACCTTTTCATTCTTAATGAGAAAGTGGCTGCAGGTAATTTCCCTCTTTAATCAAATCTATACTTTGAATGAATTTAATCAAATGGTATTTGCAAGAAGTTACCCAGTGGAATCTTAGGAGTAAAGAAAATTATTATCTCTTGGGTTCTGTTGCCTTTAACATTCTATGATCCCAAGAAAATGATACTGATGGCATGATGTGATCAGTAGCAAACAATTTTAGTCTTAGCAAACACTAAGAATGGAGAAGAAGAGATTACAGAATACTCTAAAAGAACGGTCTTTAATATTTTCAACAATCTATTTTCTAAAAGTGAAAAATATTATTAGAGTGTGTATTTATGTGTATATGTGGGTATAGAGCTAAAAAATAAAGCTTATTGTTATTTTTATGCCTTATTTACTTCTTTAAAAATTCGAAGCAGTGCTTTAATAAATAAGAATAAACTCAGAAACCAAGCAAAATGAGATGTGTGTATATAATAGCTGTACCTAAAAACCTACAAAGAACTTCTACAAATGGGCATAGAAGTTAGCTCTATACTCTGCATCATGATGAACCCAAACATATATGAAATAAGCTTATATTAACAAAGTTGTTATATTAACAAAATAGAGGCTAGATTTTAACATCCTCTCTGATGATGACTTTATCATTGTTATTACCATTCCCTTACACAGGCAGTATCAGTTCATTTGGGGAAAATATTAAATATTGTCATATTTCCATTTTCTCAAGGAACTCCAGCTTAGAGAAGTCTTCTTTTTCTTGTGAATCACCGTATTTTTCAGACTGTAAGATGCAACCCCCCAAATTTGAGAGGGAAATGGGTGGTGCATCTTATAGTCTGAATGTAGCTTACCTGGCTCGGTGTGGTGGGGGAGAGAAGAGGTGGAGCAGGGTCACATGTTATTAAATATTTTACCACACTTTTTGCCTCAAAAATTTTTTTTCCTATTTTCCTCTTCTAATATTTATGTGCGTCTTATGGTCTGGTACATCTTATCGTTGTAAAAATATGGGATTCTCCTCTCAAAGTACACCAACTTCTTCTGAACTGAAATTTCTCAAATTGATCTCCATCCTACCCTACACCCCACTGTCTATAGCACTTTTGAATATCCTAATTCCTAATTGTACAGATTCACCAGTTTTTACCCTGCATTGATCTGTGTTGATGTTGCTGAAATCTGTTTATGTTACCAAAGCACAACATTTGACAACCTAACTGCTCAAATAAAGGGGAAAACACTACTGAAATTGAGATATCTACTAATATGAGTTGAATCTTTTAATTTTTAGCAAATAAAAGTATAAACATAAGGCTGTTTATGTGTTCCCCACAAAACTGTGGCTAAGATAATATACTGTATTAGTTGAAATCTATAGACCTCGTTCATTTAGCAATCAACTTAAAACTGTAATTCTCTATTAAGGATATTCAACATCCAGTGCCAAATGTGAATACAAGTACAAAACCTAATTTTTTCCTAAAAACTCCTATAAAATATGTTTAAGAATTGTAAAAGACCATAGTATTTTAGAACTGGAAATAGCCCTTATGAAATACATGGATTTGTTTGATTTTATAATGAGTGTTTTTTAGCTGGAGGTGGGGTGGGCAATGACAAACAAGTAATGTCAGGATGGAGACAAATGACAAAGTTCCTTAATTAGCCCTTGAACTTCCACAGCCAAAATAAGCTTAATGAGCCACTCAAAATAATTAAAATGCTTTGAACGGTATGCTCCCTGAAAAGATCTGTGGTCTACAACTTGAAATGACTTGCATGGTATCATTTTATAGTCCTAAGTAGAGAGAAAGTAACATTCACCAAGCAAATTTTCACTGCCCACCCCCAAAGGACCCATAACCATTTTGAAAAACACAATCTTAGAACTCCCTTTGTCCTTTTTAACCCTGGCTAATATCATCCTCTTCCTTTCTTTTGCTTCTTTTCACCTAGTCTCAAAGCCAGTGATGACTTTCCTGACCATATCAGTAGCCTGGCTTGATTCATCTTTCCTAGGAATTGTTGGTCAGGGTAGTGGGGAATCATTGAAAGCTTTCATTAAATGAATCTGAAAAATAAAGTCTATATTTCAGGCAGCTCCATCATGTCTACATACTGTCTCATCTCTACTTAGTGACAAATGACAGAATAGTATGATTTTAAAAAAAGGGATAATGTCTGACATTTTCCAGATAAAAACACTGACAAAACTTCATGATTAACTGAATATGGAGATAAAGGAAATCAGTAGCTAATTACAAACAATACCTGCTATGCTTTTTCTCTGTTAATAATTTTGTGATTTACCAACATATATTTTATGGTTGATGGCACCTTCCTCAGTATATCAAGCAGTTAAGTGGCATGTGGTAGAATCTCATTTTTCATATGCTATGATCTCATAATTTTAATGAAATTTTGATTAAGTAGGATTGTCCTTATTGCTGACAAGGTACTTGAGATGTTAATTGTAGAGTGAAGACACTTCTTCATCACAGGAGAAAACATATATATATGATTATCTCTGACACTTAACACTCTCTAGTCACTTTCCTTTAAATTAAAGCAATCAATGTCCTTCTTTATATTCCTGCATGAAATTTGTCCTGTTTTATTTTCTTGCTTTAGAAACTACAAAAATATTTAAATGTATCTCTACACACAAAAAAATGTATCATTCATTATAGTTACCAATACAACTTTCCATATAAATTAACCATTGAAATTTATGTCTAGAAAACAAACAAAAATATGCCTACCTTTTTACTATAATCTGGAGTCTTTCCTTGAACTAAGCATTACAATAATGTGACCAATATATAAGTCACCTTAATAAAAAGAACAATTCCTACCATCTTACTGCATCTCTAGCCTCTGAGAATATACTATAAGAAGCTTCATTTTAACAGATGAGCAATTCTCAATGGATTCCGTAACTTAAGATAGGGATTGGCAAACTTTTTCTCTAAAGGGCCACATAGTAAATAAATGTTTTGGGCTTTGTGACAGTCTGCAGTCTCTATCACAGTTGTCTTTTTAAACAACTCTTTAAAAATGTAAAAACTAGTTTTAGCTTGCAGGTTACACACCAACAGGCTATATAGGCAGGATCTGGTCCTTGGCTATGGTGTGCTGACTGCTGCTGCTCTGAGGAATCCATTGTATATAATAAATAAACTCCTCTCCAGTGAATCTGGAAAGGTCTTAGTTGTGCCCTCCTTGGAAGAACTGAAGAAACATTAGCTCAAATCATTTTCTGTTTTGTGGTTGAGATGAAAACTGGTTGAGAAAGGGTTACATTAAATACTCCAAAAATACTACTGGAGAAAGATGATCATTATTATTTCAAAAATACCGGTATTCAAAAATATTCACTACAGAGAAATTAAATTTCAAGGAAATTTCATTTTGTCCAAAGTATAAGCCAAACATTATAGTGTCACTACCTCTTAGTAGAAAATTATTACACATTGTAGAAAAGTAATTACACATTAATTGCCTCAGTATAAATTACACCTAATTCAAAATTTGTTTGGAATGGGTATATGATCATTTGTATAAATAAACAGTCATGTGTGCTTTTTATCTTCTATAAATAGTAACCTAGTCTAGACTCCTGAGCAGAATCCTCAAAGCTTAGTTTTATTTTATTTTATTTTTTAAAGATTTTATTTATTTTTAGATAGGGGAAGGGAAGGAGAAAGAGGGAGAGAAACATCAATGTGTGGTTGCCTCTCACATGCCCCCACTGGGGACCTGGCCTGCAACCCAGGCATGTGCCCTGACTGGAAATCGAACCAGCAAACCCTTGGTTCCCAGCCTGCACTCAATCCACTGAGCTACACCAGCCAGGGCTCAAAGCTTAGTTTTAGAGCTTAAGGTGTACCAACATAATCTCCACACTTTACACATTTGAGGAGATGCATGCAGGCATTATTTCACACTATAGAAGAATAGAATACACTAAATTCTGCATTCTAGCAATTAGAAGAAAACAATTTATTATCCTACCAGGAAAAAATAATTAAATTCTTAAGGTCTGGAAAAACTTGGCCATATTAAATAAGACTATCCTTTTACAATATACAGATCATCTTTCCAGTTAAAGGAGTTCTGAAAAATTGTCCAAAACTAAACTATGCATGATCTTTCATTCAGGATCACACTTACATTAAAACTTCATGACACAGTCATAAAAAATATACAAAAGAGTAATTAAATTAAAATGTCTCTAGTTACACAGATAGACTCTCATAAAGAGCCCAGGTGCATGGATGGGCAACAGGAGAGAGCTGTCTCTATCCTGGAATGTGGGCAGGGTCATGTAATCCCTGAGGAGAAAACGATGTTTGGTTTTTAAGTATGAAGGTATTTATATCTTTTAAATTATTGGAAAGTTAAAAGCGAACAACATAATTAATATAGTATTTAGTATACATAAGTGTTCTTAGAAAAGAGCAACTGGACTACATACTATTTAGAACCTTCTCTCAGCTAAAACATAAATCAAGAGTTCTAAAAATTCATTAAGCAAACTTATTTTAAAGTAAATCTGAGATACTACTCAGCCTTGAAGGCTCCAAAGAACTGTTTTAATCATTTCCTGAGGGAGAATTTTAAGGCCAGAACCTACTGGAAAAGTAACAATAATAATAAGTCTAGTCATTTGAAAGAACAATTCCTTCTCTTTAACTCGCTCCCCCAAATAAGTCTTAATTAGCCAAATACTAAACCAGTGATAATCTGGCACTTTTCCTTGTTAATGGAAAGTGCTCATTTTGCCTACAGAGAAAAAAAAAAGCCATCCAAAATGACTAATTATCTAGAAACAATTTATTTGCCCAGTACACATGCCAACAAAATTGTACATCTTAAACAAAAAAGCAACTGAGATTACCATTCCTATGATGTCAGCTCTTGTCCCTGGCTTTTCACAAGCTTTCTCCCAACCAAATATACACTTTACAGACATTTTCTTGCAATAACAAATTAATTTTGTAAACATAACTCTTATAACAGAAGTCATAAGCAAGAAGAAAGAAATGAATTGCTATTACCTCCCCAATTTCCTTTTCTGTTAGCTTTTTCTCTTCTCTGTAGAAAATAGAGAAATTTCCCATTTTAAAAAAACAGAGAAAAGTCTCAAATCTTTAAAACAAAAGACCAATTTTCTCCTTCCTTGGAAATAACGTCTTTCCCTTCATCCAGAGTCCAACACCTTTTCCCTCACCTAGATTTTATGCTTGCTCATGAGGCAGCACTAATCCTTTGGTATCATGAAATGCTACCTTCCCTAAGCAGGCTTTACAGTGCAGTCTCCAAAATGATGCCTGAATCTCAGCAGATAGAAGATCCATAGCAACAGCAGTATATAGTTTTTTTTCATTTGCTCTTACCAGAAATCACACTCTGAAAAGATGTCCCTGGAGGTGTTACCTACGCTAAAACTTCAAAATCAGTTCATTGTTTAGTCAAATCCCGTGTTTTCATTTTATGTATCCTTTCGGAAGCTTGTGACATAGTCAAAGAGATCTTTCAGTGACAGTCACCATTTTTTTCATAAAGAGAGTTTTTTTAAAAGCAGCCCTCTGAGCATAAGATTTTGTCACTAAAAAGGAATCTATTCCCCCATTCCCTATCACTTTAGAGTACATAGTATAATGTGCCTATAACAAAATTAGTTTCAACATAAGAGCTTAGACGATAATCATTAAGTTTCCCTTAACCAGAAGTCATTTGTATACTACCCACATGCCTCTGATTTTACTAACAGGTAAAATGGATTATATTTATCAAAAGCAGTTCCTTTGATGTGGTGATTCTCTGTAAGGTTATTCTATGGGAGAAATTAGGCAGAGAATTGAGAATCTTGATAAATATAATTCTGTGTAATGTTCAATTTAATTCTATTCAATAAAATAGCCCAAAACTGGTATTGAATTTCATTAAAAGTCATTTCCTATGATATGTACTTTGTATAGAATAAGACTCATGTGAGTCCAATTTCAAGAATACTAACAGTTTAAATATTAAAGGCAGAAAGAATTAGCCACAGTAAAATTGTTGTGACATGTAAAAAACCCTGATAACCCTATTATGTACAAGGTCTGTCTAGAAAAATTCTAACTATTATTAATATAATGAAAACAGTTTGTGTGACATCAGTGTAACCTGATAGCCAAGGAGAGTGGACTGGAATGCACATGCATGAATGGTGATGACTTCACTGTACTAGTCAGTGGGGGTAGTAGACGCTATTCAGTGAGCATGTGTACTGTGTGGCAGTTGTATTCAAAATGACTGAGTGAATACAGCAATGAATTTGCATCAAATTTTGTGTTAAGCTTGAACATTCCTCCATGGAAACTATTCACATGATTCAGAATGCCGCAACTATGGGCAACTGGTGATTGCAGCTTTAACACAACAACACACCCACTCATGCATCACATCTTCTGCAGAGGTTTTTGGCAAAAGACCAAACCACCCAGGTGACTCAGACCCCTAGAGCCCAGATTTGACACCCTGTGACTTCTGTTTTTTCCCAAAATTAAAATCACCTTTGAAAGGGAAGAGATTTCAGACCATCAATGAGATTCAGAAAAATAACATGGGGCAGCTGATGGCTACTGGGAGAACTGTGTGAGGTCCCAACGTGCCTACTTTGAAGGAGACTGAGACGTCACTGTCCTCTGTACAATGTTTCTTGTATCCTGTATCTTCTTCAGTAAATGTGTCTATTTTTCATATCCATGGCTGGATACCTTCTGAACAGACCTCATATTTAGACAAAGGTATATAAGCACATATGTACTTTCCTTAGATTAGATATTTTTAAAATGAGTAAAGAATTCTATGTTTTCTTTTCTTTTTTAAATTTAATTTAGTTTTAATTCTTTTTTTTGTTGTTAAGTACAGTTGTCTCAATTTTCCTGTCATCACTTCCCCCCACCCCACCCACGCCCATCTCCCACCCTCCATCCTACCCCCCTTTGGCTTTGTCCATGGGTTGGATCCTTTATACATGTTCCTTGACAACCCTTCCCCTTCTTCCCCCCATTATCCTCCTTCCCTCTGCACTGGTTACTGTCGATCTGTCCTTTATTTCAATGTGTCTGGTTCTGTTTTGCTTGCTTGTTTGCTTTGTTGATTACAATCCACTTATAGGTAAGATCATATGGTACTTCTCTTTCACAGAGAATGCAGACTGGTGCAGAAACCATGAAAAACAGTATGGAATTTCCTCAGAAAACTAAAAATGGAACTGCCCTTTGATCCAGCAATTCCACTGCTTGGATTATACCCTAAGAACCCTGAAACACCAATCCAAAAGAACCTGTGCACCCCAACGTTCATAGCAGCACAATTTACAATAGTCAAGTGTTGGAAGAAACCTAATTGCCCAACAGTAAATGAATGCATCAAGAAACTGTGGTACATTTACATGACAGAATACTATGCAGCAGAAAGAAAGGAGCTCCTACCTTTTGCGTCAGCATGGGCAGAACTGGAGAGCATTATGCTAAGTGAAATAATTCTATATATTTTTCATATAATAAATATATTTAGCAAATCCATGGATATCATAACTTTTACTGAATACATAATTTTTATTGAATTCCTGTTATACAAAGACCTTCCAAAATGACATTGTCAAATTGTAATTTTCTGCTTCTTGAATATAGTGACCACCTTCTTATCTTTTAGCAATTTTTATTACCACAATTCACTTTTATATTTTTAAAGAGAACTATGTCTAAAATTAGTAGAATTCATTAAAAACTCCATAGGCAGAGACTTCTAGTCAAGATAGAGGCATAGGTAGATACACTGTGCCTCCTTGCACAACCAAAACAAGGACAACAACAAATTTAAAAACAAAAAAACAACCAGAACTGACAGAAAATCGAACTGTATAGAAGTCTGACAACTGAGGAGTCAAAGAAGAAACATTCATCCAGACTGGTAGGAGAGGCAAAGACAGGCAGCTGGGCAGAAAGGACTTGCTACAAGATGGGGGCTGGAGGACCAGGTGAGGCAGTGGCTGGTGGACCAGGTAGTCCCGCATTCAAATGTGGATAAACCAGGAGAAACAACTGGGGAGTGAGATAGACTATACAACCCAGATTTCCAGTGTGCAGAAATAAAGTCTTAAAACCTCTGACTGAAAAAACCTGTGGGGATTGAACTCACAGGAGAGTTCATTGGAGAGACCCACAGGGTCCTAGAACATACACAAAACCACTCCCCCAGGAATCAATACCAGAGGGACCCAATTTGCTTGTGGGTAGCAGGGGAAATGACTGAAAGCCTGCAGAGAGCCAAGCAAGCAGCATTGTTCCCTCTCAGACCCCTCCCCCATGTACAGTGCCACAACACAGTGACCTGTGTTGCCGTGCACTGGTGAATACCTAAGGCTCCATACCTTAGAACTAACAGGTGCACTGAGACAAAAAATATGACCCAAATGAAAGAACAGATCAAAGCTCCAGAAAAAAATACAACTAAGCAATGAAAACATAGCCAGCCTATCAGATGCATAGTTCAAAACATTGGTAATAAGGATGCTCACAGAAATGGTTGAGTATAGTCACAAAATAGAGGAAAACATGAAGCTTATGTAAAGTGAAATAAAGGAAAATATACAGGAAAACAACAGTGATTGGAAGGAAACTGGGACTCAAATCAACGGTTTGGACCAGAAGGAAGAAATAAACATTCCAGCAGGACAGAATGAAAAACAAGAATTCAGAAAAATAAGGAGAGGCTTAGGAACCTCCAGGACAACTTTAAATCTTCCTACATCCGCATCATAGCGGTGTCAGTAGGAGAAGAGGAAGAGCAAGAAATAGAAAACTTATTTGAAAAAATAATGAAAGAGAACTTCACCAATCTGGCAAAGGAAATAGACTTTCAGGAAGTCCAGGAAGCTCAGAGAGTCCCAAAGAAGTTGGACCCAAGGAGGAACACACCAAGGCACATCATAATTACATTAGCCAAGATTAAAGATATGGAGAGAATCTTAAAAGCAGCAAGAGAAAAGGAGACAGTTACCTACAAAGGAGTTCCCATGAGACTATCAGCTGATTTCTCAAAAAAAAAAAAAAAAAAAAAAAAAACCTTGCAGGCAAGAAGGGGTTGGAAAGAAGTATTTGAAGTCATGAAAGGTAAGGACCTATATCCAAGATTACTCTATCCAGCAAAGGTTATCATCTAGAATGGAAGGGCAGATAAAGTGCTTCCTAGATAAGTCAAGTTAAAGGAGTTCATTATCACCAAGCCCTTATTATATGAAGTGCTAAAGGGACTTATCTAAGAAAAAGAAGATTAAAAAATATGAACAGTAAGATGACAACAAACTCACAACTATGAACAACTGAACCTTAAAAAAATGAGTAAACAACTAGAACAGGAACAGAAATGGAGATCATGGAAATGGAGATCACATGGATGGTTGTCAGTGGGGAAGGGTAGTGGGGGATGAGGGAAAGTTATAGGGAATAAGTAGCATAAATGGTAGGTAGAAAACAGACAGGGGGAGTTTTAAGAATAGTAATGGAAATGTAGAAGCCGAAGAACTTTTATATATATGACCCATGGACACGAACTAAGAGGGGTAGAATGCAAGTGGGAGGGTGTGTTCAGGGTGGAGGGGAATAAAGGGGGGGAAATGGGACAACTGTAACATCATAATCAATAAAATATAATTAAAAAATAAATAACTATAGGCAAATGTTGAAACTTATTTTCTTGAATAGATTAAAAATGTTTTCAAACACAAAATATACTCCATGCACAATATACAGTTGATCCTTGAACAACAATGGATTTGAACAGCATAGGTCCATTTATATGCAGATTTTTAAAACTAAATATACACTCAGCCTTCTGTTTCATGGAATCAAACAAAGACTGATGCAAAACAGTATTTTCCATCCATAGTTGTGAATCTTCAGATGTGTATGGCTGACTGTATGTATTCTGTATGCATTGTTGTATACCAATTTTTTTTAGAACTTTTAAAAATATTTTTATTTATTTTTAAACAGAGGGGAAGGGAGGGAGAAAGAGAGGAGAGAGACATCAGTGTGTGGTTGTCTCTGGAATGCTCCCTACTGGGGACCTGATCTGGTCTGCAGCCCAGGCATGTGCCCTGACTGGGAATTGAACCAGCTACCCTTTCATTCTCAGGCAGGGGCTCAATCCACTGAGCCACATCAGTCGGGGTTGTTCTACATCATTTTATACAAGCAACTTTAGCATCAGAGGATTTATGCATCTGGAATTCCCCACAAATACTAAGGGATGCTTGAATTAATTTTTTCAGGAGTCAACAGTTATACTCTTATTTTTGACTGCACAGGATTCAGTGCTCCTAACACCCATGTTGTTCAAGGGTCAACTGTATATTTTGTGTGCATACATATACACACTCCCTCAATTTTCTTCAAGAAAAATCTTAATCTACCACTCAGAATTATGGAAAATAGGTCACAAGAGTCATTAAGTATCCTGGAAAACAGACAGCTATTACATAAGAGATATAAGGTATAAAGTAAACATATTGGAAGTCTTACGCCCACACTATATTCCCTAATGGGATAGGAAGTCTCCTCAGGACTGAAGAAATTTATTCTAATGATAACTAAACATCTATTAAAATTTAGAGGTGTATTTCTGCATATGCTTTTGAATATCCTCATTGGCAGCAAATCTTTGATTCTGATGGATTTTTTTTTTTTATTGCTTATGTGTTCATTTTAGAAACTGAAAAGTTATTTAGGTCTAAGGCTGGTAAATGAGGTGGGTAGTCAAGTTTGTTCACATTGTCTGGTGATAGCAAACTCAGGTAGGCCCTATTTGCTTCTATTATTTTCACGCCTAATCCTTTATTTGAACTAAGCTCTGAGCTCTCCTATATGGTACCTGGTTAGCAAATGGTAATTTATTAATCTAACAGGTACAGAGAATAATTTAGGGAACAGAAGCTGGAGTCAGAAGGGCCATTTAGGAAGTGGCCTGATATTTTCTTAATAATTCAGAAGTAAATTCCACCCCCTCCAGGAATTTGCATATGTAAACACAAGTTGGCTTCCAAAGTCATGACTGTGAATGGATATTTTTGATGTAACAGCAGCCCAAGGTTATTAAGTCCAGGACTTTTTGAGGAGGGGGTAAGAGTGAGTAATAAGGGTGAGATATAGGGGTTCTAAACAATAAAAATTGGAGAGGTGTATCAAAATTGGCCAAAAAAAGTCTTAAAAATGTCTATCTTTGGGGGAAATATTGCCACTTACTGGAATTTAGGATATTGGAATTTTATTTTACTTTAGCCAAACTGCATTTTCACAACTATAAGCACAAACAGATTTCAAGTCCTTAATAAACCTGTTTGCATTTGCAGATGGCATTTGTTGAGCCTTCAAAGCTACCTGGATCAAAGAAAACAGATGGAATACCCATCACTGAGATATTAAAAACTGTAGAATTAAACACAAAGTTGAGTCTGGCCTCTTGAAATGATCATTGGGAATCATGTTATTTTAATTTCTTAAAATTTCATCTATTTCCATGCAAGACCTCCAGTCTCAGTCTTCACTCCTGAGCAAACCTGTAATTAATTACTTCTGCTTGGTTGTGTGGCCAGCACTCAAAATTCAAAATTTCTAAAAATGAACCCATTTTTTTCAAACTGAGCCATATCTTTGGATCTTTACTCTCCCATCATATTTTTCTGCTTTCCATATCCAATCAGTCACCAAGTTC
This sequence comes from Carollia perspicillata, assembly GCA_004027735.1. Taxonomy (NCBI): domain Eukaryota; kingdom Metazoa; phylum Chordata; class Mammalia; order Chiroptera; family Phyllostomidae; genus Carollia; species Carollia perspicillata. The sequence continues at coordinate 39,937 of PVKM010001498.1, forward strand.
TGTTAGTCTTCCTTGAGTTGTGCTCACACCAGTCCTCAGACCAGCAGTGCAGCTGGGAACTCATTAGATATGCAAATTCACAGACCCCACAGCAGATCTCCTGAATCAGAAATTCTGGAGAGGGGGCCTGCAGTCTTTGTTTTAACAAACCCTCCAGCTGGTTCTGGTATGCTTAAATTTGACCATTACTGCCCTAGATCAAATCCTTACTAACTAAAGTCTGGGGTATTACAATATTCACATATCATATCTAGCCTTCCATTTCTCCAAGCCAGCCTTTTGGGTGGAAAGCCTAATGAAATCTCCCAAAAATAAACCAACAAACAAATTTTAAAAACCCATTGCTCTCATCAGTTTACTTTCTTGTTGAAAAACTCCCTGTTATAGACAAGGTTAAAAAGAACTGTTTCATTCTGGTATTAAAACCCCTTTATAATTTGATCCTAACAATTCATGGCAATAAACACCTACCTCAGACCTCTGTTATAGAGAAAACTTTGTATGTGCCCCTTTGTCCGTTTCTCTTGCCTGACTCCCACTTTCCTTTAAGGGTTTTTTGAAGGCTTCCCTGCCTAGAAAAAAAATGTAGTGCAGTGGCAAAAGCATGAGTGCAGAGCTGAAAGGTACTCCATAAATGCGAGTTCCCATCCTTAATCCAGTCTTCCTTGGAATGCTTCTAAGGCAGTGTCTATCCTATGTGGAATTCATCACTGTTGCTCTGAGTTTTTAGATTTCTAAGTGTATTGGTGTCTGGTTTCCCAATTATAGTATCAGCTTCTTGAGGTCAAGGACTTTTATACTTTTTATGTCTCAGAGCCAGGCATCAAGCACTATGCCCTACACAAAGTAGACCATCCAAATTTTGCTGCAAATATTTTTCTAGCTTAAATAAGCACACCCTGTTGTTTCATGAAAACAAAAGCATGTAAAACATTTAACCTGAATCACCAGTGTCCTACCTGGGAAAATCAATATATTACTACTTACTGACAGGCAGGTAGATAGACTCAGAGCTAAATTAAAATAAAGAATTTGCACTAAAACTAGAGAAGCAAACAGGACCCTAATTAATGAGTTTGCTAACTGTCCTTCCCATGGGGTCAGTAGCACTTAAAAAATGCATTTAAAATACGCTTCTTTCCCTGAGGCTGCCAGACCCACTGACTATAGCCTCCTTAACCAAAAGAGGTCAAAGTTCTATTTTCTATAACCATTCTTAGTACCATGTATGCATGCTTTGCAGATTGGTTTCTGTAGTGCTTCTGCTTAAACTTAAGGCAGGCAGCAGGAAATTGAAACCAGGGAGTCGAAAAACTTTCCCTGCTCTAGTAGGTAGTCATAATGAGAGGCAGAGGCTTTGGGGATAAATTATGACTATGGATTCTATTGGCTCAGCTTCTCAAAAATTTTTGCAGTAATATTATAACTTATGCCCCACCTGATTATCTATGTTGCCCATCTCTTCCTCATCACCCACTACTGTATTACTTATACTATACTGCATCAATGAATTCAGTCCCAGTTTAATATAATATACTATAAAGTAGTATGTCCAAAGCTGATGGGTTAATGGAAAGCTGGGAGAAGGGTACAAAAAGTCACTAATAGAGCAACTCAGAAATGTATTTTCAACAAAAAATGGATGTGTCTACATGTTTTTTGAAGTATTTCTTCCACCTGCCTAAAATTCACTCCTAGGATTGTGTTACTAACTACTGTTGAAATCTGGTAGAGTAACTCACTGGTGTGCTTAGAAGTTTCCTAACACATCCAATGAAGTATGGATTTCAAACCCAGGAAAACTTCATTTAAGTTGATACTGGTAAGCTGTTTTTATAATCCAAAGCAATTGTTATTCTTCAGCAACAAACTCTACTGTTCTATAATAAACAAACTGAAAATTCCAATCATGATGGATTTGAATCCTATTTTTTTCAGTCTTTTGCATTTTAAATTAATAGAATTTCATGGATTTATTCCCCCACTTTTTATTAAAAAAAAAAAACAGGCAAAAGGGGCTTGGGAAAAATATCACTAAAAACACATAATCTCTGTACAATGTTCACAAAATAAGATTGAACATTTTTTCTATGAATATTTTTATGAGAAAAGCACAAAACATAATGCCATGGATTTCCTCCACAACACATTTTTTAAAAATCCTCACCTGATGACATTTTTTCACCATTTTCAGAGAGAGAGGAAGTGGAGCAGAGGAAGTGGGAGAAGGAGAGAGAATGAGAGAGAGGGAGAGAGGGCCAGAGGGCCAGAGGGAGAGAGAGACAGATGTGAAAGACAAACATTGAAAGAAACATGGATTGGTTGCCCTCTCATACACACTGCAACCCAGGATCAAATCTGCAACCTGGGTATGTGCCCCAACCCAGAATAGAACCCACAGCCCTTCAGTCTAGGGGATGACGCTCCAAATAACTGAGCCACACTAGCCAGGGCAACAACACATTTTTGAAGTTACTTGATCAAAAAGGAGGAAAGTGGATACGCAAAAATATAATTAGAATATATTCAACTCTTTCACCTAAGCTGTCTACAATTTTGTTTATTCTAGTCCACAATAAGTATGAACCAAAATTCTGTTCCAATTTTGCTAGAATATCCAGAGCTATGCTTTACCAACTGGCTAATCTGATATTTTAGGGCATGGATTATTGTAATTTATGATCATATAACAAATGAAGGAAACCAAAGGACAGTGGGATGCTGTAGGGAAAATGCTGCAACAAGTCCAGAAAAGGCTGAGAGGGAGGGTAGCTCTATCTCCAGTAAGACAAATTCTGGTGAGAGGTGGTGGGGAGAGACAGGCAGGAATAGAGGAAAGATAGGATCTGCTTTGCACTAGGTTTTCTGGTTTCTTTGAATGTGCAAGTCAGGTAATCCACCTCAATTACATGAGATTTTGGAAAGGGGCAACAAAGAGGATAGGTAGAGTAGACCAGGAATGTGCTGTTTTGTGTTCAAATCCAGATTTTAAGGCATTTTCCTCTTGGGTAACTTTTCCTATTTCATTGTATTGTTGAGACAAATTAGTTGGTATCTTTTTAAAATGTTTGATTTCTATAAGCGTCAATTCAAAGATGTTGTCCTTATCGAATAACTAAAATGGCAGGCGACCAAATGAGAAGTGTACTTAAGATGAAGTCAAAATTTTGTTGTGCATATTTTATTGATTTTTGCTCTTTTAAAAACGAGTTAACCTGTGGCATTCCTCCAGAGACATTGTTTTAAACATCCCTGTGCCAGAAATTCTTTGGGATTTACTGATGAAAAATGAAAAGGAGTTTGTTGCATCACAATGCTGGTGTTAATTTTTGTTCCCCTAAGTCAATTTTCTAGCAAAAAATAAAATGAGTAAAACCACCACTCTCTCAAAAGACATAACTCAGTCACAAATTATCATCAAGCTGCTCCAAATTTTACTATTAAGATTTACTTTTTTAAAAGGCACTACTCCATGTAAAATATGAACATCATGAGAGAGGTCATACTGTAAGATGTTAATCAAAAGCACCTTACTACGAATGTAATTTATCATACTCTTTCTAATAGAAATTGGCCCTAGTTACTAGGAAAGCAATGAGGCTCCTTATTCTCTCAAAGGGCTTAGAAAGCAAGGGAATGAGAGCTTCAGTGTGTGAACCACTGATTAATTAGAAGTATATTTTCTTAGACATAATGCATATAATACATTAAATTCACTTCAGTAAGTACAAAGTCTATATTGTGTACATATAGATTAGCCTTTATGAGCTACAAGAATTTAAGCATCGCACAATATATTTAAAGAAACAATGGAAAAATGTTTAAAAAGTCTAATTTATACTGCACTCAGCCAACATGTTTACATATAATTCATACCTAATGGTATAAAGAAAGTTAAAATATGCGGTCCTTGCCTTCAAGAAATTTACAACCCAGTTTGGAAGACAAGTATAACATATATAGTTAGAGAAATTCTAAAACAACATATAAACCAAGGACTGGGTTGTTGACTACTATCAATAGATCCACAGATGCTTGGAAACTGGAGAGATTTCTGTAGCCTAGAACATTCAGAGAAAGTTAATGGAGAAAGAAAGATGGAGAGCCTGAAAATCAGGTAGGTTTTGGTAAGTCAGTGACTACCGAATTACAACTGGCATGGTATAACAAAAAGGATTTCTTCTTGAAAAGTAGTGGTAATTAAAGTTTAAATTTGTAGAGAGGAGCCAGATAACAGAAAGTCTGGAAAGCTGAGCAGAGGATTTGGAGTCTGGTGGTGGTAGTAGTATGTATGTGTAGAGGGTGACTGGATTTCAATAGAAAAATGTGGATTATCGTGCAGAAGAGAGATGAGATAATTGCAGTGTTTTCATGTGATTAGCATAGCATTGCTTTGCAGGATGAACTGTCCACATACATAACCTCTTTTATAAAGGAGCTCAAAATATATTCCACAGATGATAGTTAATTCATCTAATAATATCTCATTGAGGCAAAGGAAATGCAGCTTTTATTATTTCGCATTTTGTAGATGAATGCTCAAGGTCATGAAATAAATGAAAGGCAGAATAAAAAAAAAGAGTATCATGATGTTCAATGTTTCTTAAGAATCTGCTAAATTATATTCTCTAATTTTTTATGATACAAGCAAGGGAGGTACATGATGGAACTTTTTTGTCAAATGTCATTTCTAGACTCTCATTACTGTAAGACATCAAGGCACATGTCTTACCAGACCCAATTACTGTTAACTCTTCATATGGCCCCTAGCTCCCTAACCCCGTACCTGCCAACCAACTCCAACTTTCCCAGCTAACAGTAGTCTTGGATCATTCTGTTCCAGTTAGTCTTCTGCCATTATCATTAGCATATTCAACATCTCTGTATCAAACACTCACCAACAAGGACAATGGCTTGGGTTTCCTTAAATTTTATTTTATTGATTATGCTATTACAGTTGTCCCAATTCTCCCCTTTTTCCCCCTACACCCAGCACACTCCACCCCCTCAGGTGATCCCCCCACTATTGTTCATGTTCATGGGTCATGCATATAAGTTCTTTGGCTGCTCTATTTCCTACATTATGGTTTACATTCCCATGGCTATTCTGTAACTAACTATTTGTACTTCTTCATCTCCTCACCTCTTCAGCTACTCCCCTTTATACCTGCCCTCCCATCTGGCAACCATCAAAATGCTCTCCGTAACCATGATTCTGTCTCTGTTCTTTTGGTTTGCTTAGTTTGTTTTTTTAGATTCAACTGATAGATATGTATTTTTTTGCCATTTTATTGTTCATAGTTTTGATCCTCTTCTTTTTCCTAAACAACCCTTTAACATTTCATATAATAATGGTTTGGTGATGATGAACTCCTTTAATTTTTTTTTTTTTTTTTTTTTGGTCTGGGAAGCTCTTTATCTGCCTTTCAATTCTAAATGATAGCTATTGGGTAGAGCAATCTTGGGTGTATGTCCCTGCTTTTAATGACTTTGAATATTTCTTGCCAATCCCTTCTAGCCTAAAAAGTTTCTTTTGACAAATCAGCTGACAGTCTTACGGGAACTCCCCTGTAGAAAACTAACTTTTTCTCTTGCTGCTTTTAAGATTCTCTCTTTATCTTTAGCTTTTGACAATTTAATTAGGATGTGTCTTATAGGGGGTCTCTTCGCATCCATCTTGTTTTGGACTCTCTGTGTTTACTGGATTTGCATGTCTATTTCCTTCATCAAATTAGGGAAGTTTTCTTTCATTATTTTTTCAAAGAAAATTCCAATTTCTTGGTCTTTCTCTTCTTCTTCTGGCACCCATATGATGCAAATGTTGGACCATTTGAAGTTGTCCCAGAGGTTGCTTACAGTATTCCCATTTTTTGGATTTTTTTCTTCTTGTTGTTCTGATTGATTTTTGCTTCCGTATGTTCCAAGCCATTGATTTGATTCTCTGCTTCATTCACTCTATTGTTGTTTCCCTGTAAGCTGTTCTTTATTTCAATTAGTTGTATCCTTTGTTTCTGACTGGATCTTTTTTTATGCTGTTGAGATCTGCACTAAGTTCCTTGAGCATCCTTATAACCAGTGTTTTGAACTCTACATCTGACAGATTGCTTATCTCCATTTTGTTTAGCTTTTTTTTCCTGGGGTTTTGATCTGTTCTTTCATTTGGGCCATGTTTCTTTGTCTCCTCGTTTTGACAGTCTCCCTTTGTTTGTTTCTATGTATTAGGTAGAGCTGCTTTGACTCTGTGTCTTGGTAGCATGGCCTAATGTGGTAGGTGTCCTGTAGGGTAGAGTGGCATAGCCTCCCCTATCACCCAAAGGTTGGTACTTGAGGTGTGCCCTTTGTGGGATCTCATTACACCCTCCTCTTGTAGTGGAGCCTTAGTTGCTGTTGGCAGGTCAATGGGAAGTATTTACCCAGGCCCATCAGCTGCAAGAATTGGCTATGACTACTGACTATTAACCTCTGCCCTCCATGGATGATCAGCTATGCAGGGGGAAGGTGATGGTGCTCTGATTTGGTCACTAGCTGCCCACTGGGTATGCAGGACTTGGGGTTTCCCAGGTGGTGCAGGCCAAGTTCAGCCCCTACCTGTGTTTTTCCCAGGGCCATACTGTCTGAGCTATAAAGCAATGTGAGATGGCTGCTACTTGTGCTGGGCTTGGAGATTACTAGAGGAAGCCAAGTTGTGAATCTAGGCTGGTTGCTGCTAGTGCCATACATCTAGCAATATGTATGGGGACTGGGGGGCTCACTGAGGCTGTCTGTTGCTTGTTTGAAAGGATTTAGGAAGTTGTGAAGCATGAGCCACATCCAGCCATTTATATGGAAAAGCTACTGTTAACAGCTGTAAGATGGGTAGACGGAGTTTCAGAGAATCTCCAGGGTGGGGCAAACAGTGTTAGCCAGACTGATGGGGTCTCACATACGGTACCTGCCTGATGGCTCTGTGGCTCTGTGCAGGGAGGGTTCAGAAAAGGGACAATGGCCTCTGCTCACCTTTCTGTCTGGGAAAAAACTGTCCCCCAGCTCTTGCCTTGACGCCATACACTCCCATTCCTCCCTGTATGCCACTGGGGCCTTTCAAGCTATTCCTCCCCCACCTGCTGGAGCTCAGAGGGAATAAGTCTGAGTAAGTCTGTGTGTGTGTGTTTTTTAATAGGAACTGCTTGGGACTCCAGAAGTTTCTTCCACCAACTCAATCACTGATGGCTTTTGTAGACAGAAGTTATGGAGACTTATATTCCTGGCACTGGAATCCTGGGCTGGGGGGCCTGAGTGGGGCTACAGCCATACCACTCTGAACCTGTCCAATCTCATCTGGTTTGGGTTTATCAATGCAAGGTAATGCTTTCCACTTCCAGCTCAAATTTCAAAACTGATTATTCCCTTCAGAAGAGGTGGGGGAGGTGAAACCTCTACATACTAGATTTTGGCACCAAACTGAATTCCTTTTCTCTAATTTAGGTTTCATGGTGAGAATTAAAAGGTTAAAGAATTCCCTCCAGTTTACTCCCTCTGGATCATAACACAGTTTTTCTTCCTCTCATGCACCTTAAAATCATTGGTCTTTTCCTTACAAGCTAATCTTTCACCTATGTTTTCTTTCTCATGAGGGCCCTCAATTCCACATTTTCTCTCTGGCATTATGACCCTCTCCCTCCTTGGAGGCTCACATCCTTCAGTTTCGAGAAAAGAGACTGGCATATAGTAGATGCTCAGTAAATGTCTGATAAATGACTAACCACCAGACCTACATTTTCAAGTATTTGCTGGACCTTTTTATAAAAAACAGCTTCATTTAAGTGTATTGATATACAAAAATGTACATATTTACTGTATACAATTTGATGAGTTTGGACATATGCATACCACAGTCAATAGACATATTGTCCTACGTTTTTACTTTGTCATCCCATTGTTACCTCAAACCTCACAGAAATTTTAAAAAAGAAATATATGCATATATTTCTTAGGCATATGAAAGGCAATTAATGCAAGATCCATTGCATCTGGACAGATGACTGTCCCACTAAAATAGCCTCAATAGATCAAACTGCCTCAAGTCTCTCAGTCCTCCAGATTATCCAGTTAGCCAGCCTTGAGATTTCTTTTCCTATATATAACTTTGTGCATTGAGTCTCCCTTACTCAGAAATGTATAATGTCTAGTCCAAAGGCCAAAATCCTACCTTAGCATTCAAGAACCACCATAATATGGACCTAATAAAATTTTCCTATCTTACCTCCTATTATTTCTCTAAAGGAATTCTTCATCATAGTCTCAGTGATTTTATCCCACTCTCAAAGACTGTGTGAACATGCACACTTGGCAGCGTGCCCTTCCCTGTCTATATGCCTTTGCTCAGGTTATTTCCCTGCTTGGAAATGCCTTCCCCAGTATAGATCCTAACAATCCTTTGGGGTCAGTTTACCTTCTGTAAACCTTCAACTCTTCCAGTCAGTAATTTCTATTATAGAGGAAGTATCACAGATTTTGCATTATTTGATATTTCATGTGCTAGATTTAACACCACAATATTTTAAGATTTTTAAGAGCAGAGATCATGTAATATACTTCTGTATCCTTCCCAGAAGCCAGTAACTAATTTCACCAATGCAAGGCAATGTTTTCTACCTCTTAGATAGAAGTCTTCAGTAAGTGTTCATTAATCCTTAAACTTTGTTTCCATCTCACACCTCAAATATCAACCACTTAAAAATTGTACCAAATTGGTCATATATAAAGATACATGAATGCTAATTTCTAAATTCTTTAGAAGGAACTTAAAAATTTCTTTCACAAGAGGCATGTCATAAAAAACACTTAGTATTCCAATTCAATATTCAACTTTATCCTCCTACCTACATTTTATGAAAGATTTAACAACCAGTTTAGAATACTTCATAAATACTAATGTAGGTTCTAAGGAGGAAATATTTTAAACTTAAGTGTGATTTATAACTGAAAAACTTCAAATAAAAAATGTTTTAAATCAACAAAGAGTAAATATTTCAATGAAAAGAAACGTGTTTATTGATTCATTTTTTAAAAGTTGTCCTTTTAAAAAAAGTTGTCCTTTAAATATTTTTCAAGAGTTTAGCTCCTGGTGTGGAAAATTCATTTAGTCATATACTAAAAAAGAAAGCACAAATTAAGCACAAAAAAAATCATACCCCCCAAATTTGGTGTAATTTGGCAAAAATATTCATTACCACAATATTAAGAAATATCAACAATGAGTTTAAATGACTAATTCATAAGGAAGAGTTTGAACTGGACCAAATCCTGGGTTTTCTTTCGTCACTCCAAGTTACTTTTCTATTTTAAACTAGTGGCAACAGAAATTTCTTTGTTTGAAAGTCAGGAATGCTGTAAGTCTTAAGTGATAGAACAGGTAGCTCAGCTTCTACTTCATGTCTCTCCTGGGGTGAGGGGTGAGGGGAGGAGAAATGCACTGTGGATAAAGTAATTTTGTCTTTATTTCTGGAAAAATAATTTTTTCCATCAGTCTTCATAATTCTCTAAAATAAACTGTTAAAAACTTACAGGCCCTCGGCTGCTTCACTCTGATTTGTGGAAACACTTACTATACATTAATTTCAAGAACACATGGCTAATTCAAGTTTTCTTACTAGTCTAAAGGTTTAAAAGTTACTTCTAACTCTTTAACAAAACTCTAGGGGAATTTCACAAGCACATGATATATTTCTACATCTCATATATAATATTTTTAACAAAAGAATAGGAAAATAAATCTAGGCTCAAGAGTTATAGTACAGGCCTTCAAATTTATTTTTAAGGTACTGTACAATTTTAACTGTGGAAAACGTTTGTGTTGCACCAAATGCTAAGAACCACATCTACTAAGAGAATTGAATTAGGAAGTTAAGAATTTACCATTTTCATTAAGATGGAGAAAGTGACAAATACATATTTCTCTTTTCTTTGCTAATATTCAGATGATTGCCCTCTCCAGATTAGGTTGAACAAAGTAATCACAACTTTGGGAAGGCATAAGTTGAAAGGCAGAATTTGTCATTTAAAATACTTGATTCACATTCTAAACCACCTTAATTAACATTTAGAAATTCTAGACATAGGGAACTCAGATAATTCAACAAACTGAAAGCAGTAAAAAATACTGAACAGCAAACATTTCCTAAACCATATAAATTAAGTAAAGACAAATCAAATAAGGACCAGAAAGCATATAAATCAAATAAAGTCAAGACAAATGAAATAAAGACCAGAAACTATTTTCTCCTTAGTACACAGAGTTTTCCAGCACACAGTTTTCCACAATCACAAACTTGATGAAAAGGAGGCACTCAGCTGAGGAGTACAAGCAAGCTGCCTTGCACACAATGGAGAGAAAAGCTTGGAAACCCTCAGAGACAAACTTTACTATGTAAGGATCTACTCTCCACATAATGGTAAGGAGGGTACAATGAGAAATTTTTCAGACTTTCTTCCACATCAGACACAGCAGAACTGTAGTTATTATTGCAAACTACTAATTTCCTTAATACAATCAAAGGCTGACCTGAATGAATGGGGTGTGGGGCAGGGTAGATGGGGGAAAGAGGGAGGGGGTGGCCTGAAAAGAAAAAAGTTTGGGGCATTTTGTAAAGCTTGAATGGATTAACCTTTTTAAAAGCCCACTATTTCTCACTTCCCTTTTTCTTCCTCTCTTTTTAATTAAATACACACAGACTTCCTGGGACTCAACACAGACTTGCCCTACATCCAGCTAAAAGGCCTGGTGCTTAAGACACACTGGAGTCTGTAGGTAAGATATATGTTTAACACAAATAGTCCTTTTGGGGAAAGTATCTTAAAAATCACTTTTTTGTCACCATGTACAAAGTGACTGATTGCTTAAGAAATAAATGAATTCCGTGCATCAATTAGTAGTAAATCGAAGCCCCAACCCACAGCTCTTTGTTATTAGAAATATAAACTATTTACTACTCTAAATATTTTTTGAACTTGAAAAGTTTCCTCTCACATTTTTAGAAGATACTGAAGAACTGAGACTTTAGTGTTTCTAGTTTCTGAGTTACTCATAAATATGTTGTTTTCACTGTGTAACAAAGGAAAAAAGTAAAATGTAAATGTTTAAAAGTAAGTAGACTTGGATAACATTTAGTAAATAGCTTGAAATGCACCGATTAAAACCATAACAGCATAAAAAGTATGGACATAGCTCATTTATTTTTTTAATAAAATGAAAAATAAAATGGGGGTGGGGGCTCGGTAGATCTCCAGTAATAAGTTGCTTCCTTTTACCACATGCAACAGTCATCTTGCAAGAAAGGCAGGGGAGGGGGCTGCAGACCCATCTCCTAGGTGACCCTGAGATGGGACCCTACATTTCTCTCGCCGAAATAAGGACTGGGCCAGGTGGGGGAGGTAGATACAACTTGGCCATTAAGAAGCGGCACCAACAAGGGAAACGAAGTCACCTCACCACTCTACGCACACAGGAAGAGCCCAATTCAATGCCGCCGCCACCAACACCCCTTGTCTTGCTCAGCTCCAACTTGTGTATGCATGGAAGGGTGGGGGAAGCACAATTTGCGTTTTACCCAACAAATTCGGCGACACCTCCATCTCTCCCAAGTTAAGTACTCCCACCTCCACTCCCCAAAAGTACCACGCTCTGCAGGCGCAGGTGTCTCGCTCTGGCCTATTTTGTTTTTATAACTTCTCATCCCCACCCCCATCCCCACATCCATGCGCGCCCCAGTCCTTCTCCGCCTTCCCGGGTCAGTGCACCACCTAGCCTGAACACCAGGAAACACTTAAAAGCCCAATTTCCAAGTCACCTGGACAGAGCGCCGGGCCCTGCCTTCAGGGGAGCCCAGGGGCGGCCTCATGACACGGGTGCCCAGAGCGGAGCTCGCTACTGACACCAGGGCGGTCACGTGGGCGGCGAGGCGGCCTGGGCTTCCTCACCTGCATCCCGGGCACTTGGACAGCCACCGGTGACTGGGCCATGAATGCGGCTGCTGCTTCGCGCTGCTTCTGTGGTGGTGGCGCCTTGGGCTGCGGCTGGCTCCTCCTCCGTGGGTAGCTCCGCGGCCCTCCCAGGCTTTTCAACCCGGGCCTGGAAGGACACAGAGAAGTGGGGTTACTAGACTAGAGGTGGTAGCCACGGGCTGGGAGGTAGGCATTTCGTGGCAGGACTCCCAGAGACTCAGTCTACCTTTATGGCGCCCGCAGGCCGCTGTAGCCGCCGCCTCCGCCGCTGCTCCAACTCCTTAATATGGGGCCGCTGTGTGTGGTGGTGGCTGGGACCTGGGCTCGAGTGATGCCGCTCGTCTGCGCCTGGCCGCTTTAGGAAGAGGAGGTGGAGGCGCCCCAACAGCCCGCCCGTTTGGCTGGCCAGGGAGGTGGCTGGGGGCGGTTCCTCTGTTGGCCCTGCCCCTGTCCGGCAGCCGGGCGTTGTCTGAAGAGCTGAGGCTCTGAGGGAAGGGGTTTGCCTGGGGTTGCTAGAGTCTGAGAAGGTGGAGACTCTTCAGGCACGCAGAGAGGATAACTCAGAGACTGCGAGACCTGGAACACGGCTCGGCCTGGAGAGAGAATGGAAGAGTTTGGGTGATTCTGGGAGTGTGAGGGCGTCCCAGACGCGGCCACGTTGTAGGCAGGCGTGCCTACACGCAGTCTCAGAGACCCCTTGAGTTGAAACTTTGGGGTGTATTGGAAATCCTTCTTGTCACCCTGTTCTGGTCAAGGGTGGGGGCACAGAGTCACCGAGTTGGTGGATTTCCGCAGTCGGGTCTCCCCAGGCTGGGGCCGCCATGGTTAGGAGCAGATCTATATAGCCACTTTTCTGCTTTTTGGATTCCCCGCACCAGACATGCTTCAGGTAACTTAAATCTGAGGCCACCCCTACCTCTTATGCTGTCATTTGGTGGGGCGAGGAGGACAGTTTGGGTCTTCTCTTAATCAGAAGTTCTGTACATGTAAGAGAGAGGGAAGTTGGAAAACGGTGCACCCGCAAAAAATTGAATGAGGTTAATAGAGGTATGGGGAATGAGATTGGATCTCTAGAAGTAAATGTGATGGAACTCAGCACACAAAACAGTGGTTTCAGCAACACTTTGCCTCCACCTCATGTTAAGTTTCACTCTAGGAGGGAGTAAAGCTCTTTTGAGAGTAGCCTAATAATAACAACAGTAACAGTGATAATAGCAATTACAGGAATCTCATTATGAAGGGACCTCTGAGAACGACAAGGTGTTACTGACATTTTAAAAATGTAATATCTAAGTTCTGGTTTAAAACGAGGGTGAAGTTCCCTACCTTGCTGGTTGTTATAGGTCTGTACACAGCACAATGTTGGGGTCTAGTAGACAATGTTTCTTCCGTTCCCTTTGAATCTTTCTCAAAAGATAGGCCATTATTGTTATCAATATCATTACTAATAATGGATGCCACTGTCTTTGTACCAGAGACTGCTAAATGCTATGTACATGTTACCTTACTGAATCTTTACAAGAGCCTTCTGAGGTCATATTGCTCTCCCCACCATTTTACAGTTGAAAAAACAGGCTCAGTGAGGTTAAATAATTTGGTGCAAAGTTTCACACAATTAAGGAGTGGTAAAGCTAGGAATGAAAATCCAGGTACCTCTAACTTTTAAGATCTATTCTGTTAGCAACTTTCAAGTATACAAAACAGTATTATTAACTGTAGTTATTATGATGTACATTAGATCCCCAGAACTTATTCATCTTATAACTGGAAGTTTGTACCCTTTGACCACCTTCACCAATTTCCCTCATCCTTTGCCCTTGGCAACCACCAGTCTACTCTTTGTTTCTGTAAATTTGCTATCGTTTAGATTCCACATGTAAGTGATACCATACTATATTTGTCTTTCTCTGTCTGACTTATTCACTTAGCATAATGCCTTCAAGGTCCATCCATATTGTTGCAAATGGCAGGGTTTCCATCCTTTTTATGTCTCAGAAATATTCCATTTCATGTATATACACCACATTTTCTTATTTATTCAGATGATAAAGGGTATAATTTAATTTTCCTAACGTTTAGTTCCCCAAGTCTAGGCGCTTACTAGTTTTAACCTGATGATAGGCCCCAATCTGGTCTCTATTTCCCACTAGCCCAGGTCACACTCAACAATGTTAGCCTGACAAAAGAACCTGCAGTGCCACCTAAATTTTAATGTTCATAGAAATTCCCCAGGATTCTCTTTAAAGTGCAGATTTTGATTTAGCAACTCTGGAGTGAACCAAAAATTCTGCATTGCTAGCAATTTCACAGGTGGTGCCAATACTGCTGATCCTTAGACCACACGTTGAGTAGCAAGGGTCTGAATCAAGTTTCATTATGTAAAGCACATCTCAAATCCCACCCCCATTGAGCCTTCCTCGTTGCTCTGAGCCCTCCTTCAGACTTCTCTTGCGTGTCAATGGAAGCAGCTCTCACATTGTAGTTTTCTTATTTCATGCATTTCTTTTGTTAAGTCTGCCCAACAAGATTATTAGGTCCTTGAGGCCAAAGATCCAACTTCTCTTACCTAAGAATTATTCAGGTAGGATGCCAGCTCTTAGTGGGCAAGATTCTTGTCTGTTTTCTGCTTAGCTGTGTTTTCAGAGTCTAGGTGTTACTACTGGTAATGGGTAGTAGCCAGGGATGCTGCTAACCATTCTCCAATGCACAGGACAACCCTTGCAACAAAGGATTATCCAGCCCAAACTGTCAGTGGTGCCAGAGTTTGAAAATTCATGCTCCACATTCTACATTAATGGTTACTAACCAAGAAATATGGACTTGGGAATCAGTGTTCCATGAGGACTTCAGCTCAATGTGGTTGCTGTCCCCTTTCAATAAACCCCCCTACAAAATCTTGGGCCATATCAAGGGGGTAGTGGAAAAAAGCAGTATTTTTATATTACTTTGGTACTAAATCCTGGATCATCTGCCCCAAACAGTGACTACTACTTAATAAAAAATAATATTGAACAGAAAATAACTTTATAAAAATGTAATGGAGCTGGGTGAAAAAGGTGAAGGGATTAACAACAGTATGGTGATTACCAGAGGGAAATGGGGTGCGAGGAGGTAGGAAAAGGTACAGGGGGAGATAAATGGTGATAGAAGGAGGCTTGACTTGGGGTGGTGAACAGACAATACAATATACAGATAATGTATTATAGAATTTTAACCCTGAAATTTATATAATTTAATTAACCAATGACATCTCAATTGATTCAATAAAATATAAAAATAAAATTTAAGAATATAATGGTTTGTTTAAAAAATGTTTAATCTTGGAGCATGTCCAAATGTACCAGACACTACCTAGGAGTGTTCAAATGTGATACCTTATTGAGATAGCTTTGACTTCTTACTTTACAAAATTTAAAGGTGGGTTCTCATATTTTAGACTGTCATATTTTGAGCCTAATAACTACATTGAAATGTATAAAGTATATAAATGTATAAAGTTTAAGAGAAAATTAATAGTCATCCAGGTTTCTTTCAATTATCTGTTTAAAACTGAAGGAAATTAGACCTAGCTGGTGTGGCTGGTGGGTTGGATGCCAGCCTGGGAACCAAAAGGTTGCCAGTGGGGGAGCACACAAGAGGCAACCACACATTGATGTTTCTTTCCCAATATTTGTCCCTCCCTTCCCCTCTCTAAAATAAATAAATAAAATCTTAAAACATAAAGGAAATTATCAAGGTAATTCTAGAAGCTCATCATCCAGTGACAGGAATACTTTGATTCAAGTTACTGTACTCTGTAGTGTTATTTGGAAAGACAACATTCAAGGGCCCCTTTTACATTGTTTTGTATGTAAACACATGTGATATTCCAGTCTTTACTCTCTGTGTATCAAATTGGAATCCATTATATACTAGTTCTTGTAGATGTTGTATCCTTGCTATTGTTCCAACCAAGCTTCCCAAAGAAAAACCTATTGATTCTTTTCAAGAAACATTAAACCTATGTAACTACTTCTTCTGAGTAACCTTGCACCTTTTGGGGCTTTCATAGTACTCTACTATAGTATCATTTATTACAAAAACTAGTATTTAAAACTCAGTACAGCTTAATTTTCTTGTTCATTTTACTTCCTCATGCTACTGAGGGGAATAGAGCAACAGAGGAGGCAGAGGAAAGCAGATGCTTCTTAGGTGGTTTCCTGCTTATAACATTTCTCTACATATATGCCTACTCACTTTCAAATATTTTCATTTAGTGACCAAAGGAATTGAGCTCATAATTTTTTGTCTTCACCAATTAGTTGCAGAACTAAAAGAGGTAAACATGGTCCAGATAATTTAATTCAGATGTAGAGGTAGAAGTCAAAAGATGGAATGTTAAGAGAATCTTCCTGGTTTCAGTTTCTCTGCCTGCCTAAACACTCACAGAGTTGTACCGTTGATCTTTAGATGCCTTGGGCCCAAGGCAAAAGCCCTCAGAAGCCTGTATGCATTCATAGTTGCTTCAGTGGTGACAAATTCATGATTTGCTACACCAGTCATCCTATAATGATAGTTTTGTGTTGCTGTAGAGGGGCATGAAGAGACCTGAGAGTTTCTTAGGAAAGATTCTTTGGGTGACTGGACTCTTTGTAATGAAGTCAGGTAACTTCTCTGTGTTCCCCAGTGCACAATTTTTAGTCACAACAGAACCCTTCATGTGTTACCATGAAATGATGCTAAACAAACAATTTGGGTGATATTTTTCCCTCTGAATTAATTTTTTAAAATGTCTTGAATTGAGCACTTGTTCTTTAATTCGTAGGCTTCTCAAGAAAACATTCTAGTTAAAGGTGGCAGTTAAAAACAGGAAAAAAATTGGCAGTTGAGACCAAATAGGAAGTGACTATGCCATCAACTCACACTAAGGAAAAGGAAGTTGTTGCCAGGACCTCTAAGAAAGGCAGTTGTGTAAAATTACCACCCTTTGACTTGCTTGCTGAGGTTATGTCACCCTGTGGTAAAAGCTCTCACATAGTTTTGTTACTGCTGTGATCAAGAGAACATGAACACAGCAGGGAAATAACAGTTACCCCTTGCAAGACTGTTATCAGAAACTACCAGAACTTTCTGAGGCAGAAGCTCAACATGGTAGACAAGCAAAGATCCCACTCTACTCATTTTTCCTGTTCCAAATAGACATTTTAAGATTAGTTAAAATTCAGTATGTTACACCATGAGACCCACCACAGAATCTAACTGTAGACTGTAACGGGATTTTCACTGAAAAATATAAAACAGAATTTCTTTTTTTTAAGACTCTTAAAATTATTTATTTATTTCTTGCTTTTCAAGTTACAGTTGTCTCCATTTTCCTCCCACCACTCTCCCCTGCCCCACTGACCTCCACCTTTTACCCTCAATACTACCCCTTTGCTCTGTCCATATGTCCTTTATACATGTTCCTTGATGACCCTTCCTTTTCTTCTCCCCACTAACCCCCTCCTGCTCCCCTCTGTTTACTCTCAGTTTGTTTTTTATTTCAATGTCTCTGGTTGTATTTTGCTTGCTTGTTTGTTTTGGTAATTAGGTTCCACTTATAGGTGAGATTGTATGGTATTTGTCTTTCACTGCCTGAATTACTTCACTTAGCATAATGCTCTCCAGTTCCATCCATGCTGTTGCAAAGGGTAGGAGCTCCTTCTTTCTTTCTGCTGTGTAGTATTCCATTGTGTAAAGGTACCATAGTTTTTTGATCCCTTCATTTACTTATGGGCACGTAGGTTGCTTCCAGCACTTGACTATTATAAATTGTGATGCTATGAACATTGGGGTGCATAGATTCTTTTGAATTGGTGTTTCAGGGTTCTCAGGATATAATCCCAGCAGTGAAAGAGCCCAGTCAAAAGGCAGTTCCATTTTTAGTTTTTTGAGCAAATTCCATACTATTTCCCACATGGATGCACCAGTCCGCATTCCCACCAACAGTGTACTTGGGTTCCCTTTTCTCCACATCTTCTCCAATGCTTGTTGTTTCTTGATTTGTTTATGATGGCCATTCTCACTGGTGTGAAGTGGTATCTCATTGTGGTTTTAATTTGCATCTCTCTGATGGCTAATGATGCTGAGCATCTTTTCATAGGTCTCTGAGCACCCGGTACATCCTCCTTGGAGAAGTATCTGTTCAAGTCCTTTGCCAATTTTTAATTGGATTATTTGTCTTCCTGGAATGGAGTCCTATGAGTTATTTACATATTTTGGAGATCAAACTCTTGTCTGAGGTATCATTATCAATTATATTTTCACATATTGTTGGTGCCCTTTTCATTGTGCTGATCTTTTCTTTAGCTATGCAGAAGTTCTTTTCTTTTGATGAAGTCACATTTGTTTATTCTTTCCTTTATATCCTTTGTTCTAGGGGACATATCAGTGAAAATGTTGCTGCACGGAATATCTGAGATTTTCCTGCCTATGTTTTCTTCAGAGAGAGGAGAAGGGAGGGAGAAAGAGAGGGAGAGAAATATCAGTTGGTTGCCTCTTTTTTGCCCCCAAATGGGGACCCAGCCTGCAACCCAGGCATCTGCTCTGACAAGGAATCGAACCAGTGACCTAATGGTCTGCAGGCCAATGCTCAATCCACTGAGCCACACCAATCAGGGCAGAATGTCTTTTTATATTTTCACTTAGATAATCCTGGACCACACCACATTCCCCTTTTTACATTCTTTTCTCCTCCCTTCTTTTCATTCTCATATATTTATTAAGCACAGTACCAGAAACTGTGCTAAGGGCTAGGAATATAAAGAAACAAGGAGTTTGCTTTCTCATAGGAGAACACCATAAAAAACTGGGAGCATTCAAAATGATGCATGATTCTAGTAGAAGTACATAAAAAAGGCTATAGCAACAGGCACAGGAGGGAAATTCATTTTACCTGTGTGGTTCCTGGAAGGCTTCACAAAGAAGGTGATGTTTGAGCTAAACCTTGAAAATCAGTAGGAGGTAGCAAAGCAGAAAATTAGGGAGAGGAAGTGCAAAAGAGAGGGCATTCCAGATCAAAGGAACATAGTGAATGAATGCCTAAACCAAACACATGTATCACCTATCACCTGGTAACCTGATAAAAATACAGATACTGTGCTCCATTCGTACAGATTCTGATTTTATAGGTCTGAGATTAAAGGCATTTGTATGTCATTAAAAAAAAAACTCCCAGGTGATTATGATGTGTCCTCTTTGGTTATAAACCACTAACTTGGAGAAATGACAAACTTTCTTTGAAGACTAGCTGGTAGTTTGGTTTAACAGGCAGAAACAGAATATATGAGGCATCTCAGCAATGAGTTTGGAGGGAGAAGTTTGAAAGGAGGACCGTGAGCTTTGTATGCCATTGTAAAGACTTTGGACTTAATGCTATAGGCTCCTAGGAGTACTGAATTGTCTTAAGGAAGTGAATAATTTGCTCCAAATTTGTATTTTTTAAAAACCAACCAGCTAACCAAACAAAAGAGCTCTGGTTTCTACATAAAGGATAGATTGGATATGGAAGAGAATGGAAGCAGAGGGACCTATTAAGAGGCTATTAGTAGGTCATTGTAAAAGTACGGGAGAATAACTGAACTAAATGAATGGCTATGAGAATAAAGAAAAGGGAATAGATTTCAGAAACAATTTGGAGGTGGAATCAATAACATTCAATTGATTGGATGTGAACAAGCTCAGAGGGAGAGGTTTAAAATGCCAGAGACATTCAATTTAGGGAAATGGGTAAATGTTGATGCCTGGAACTAAGCCAGAGAATACAGGTGGACCAGATTTGGAGTGAAGATAAGGAGTATATTGAGTTTGAGATGACTGTATGACATCTAAGTGAAGATTTCCAGAAGGCAATTGAAAATAACAAAAGTCAGATTGCAAATATAGATTTGAGAACTGTGGAGCAAAATCCCTTGTAACCTCATAGCAAGGTGTCATTAAAGAACATTAAAAATAGAAACCAAGCTGGAAGCATTCACTTCCTCTTATAATAGAAAATCACTTATTGAATACTTGTCCTATGTTTTGGTCCAGTGAAGTGCTGCCTGTGTCTACTGCATACCATTTTTCAAAGTAATGATTGTTGATCTCATGTCTATTTTGTCCTACTAAATATTTCTACTGTGTTCCTGTGTACATAGAATGCCCTTTACATGCATGATAATGCCAGTATAGGAAGGAATTGAATAAAGAATAAAATGATTGAAAAGATCTGAATGCTATCTTGCCAGGTTTTCTGGGATGGTTTCCTTGCATGCAACTGTAAAATAGATTATTGCACACCAGAACAGTTTGTATTTTATTTCTCCTCCTACACCCAAAAGAAAATGAGGTGGGAGATGACATGCATGTCTGGTTTCATGAAGCCAGATTAGTGTCTTCTACAATGGAAAGAAAAACAGGAACAATTTATTGCACTCTAAAGCACAGATTACTGGCAAAGCCATGACAGTTGCCTGCTATGAAAGTGCACAGCAACTTTAGTTAATATTTCTCCAATTATTCAGAATCATTCATACAGCTCTGGTTCTTCCATTCTTTCTGAGCTATTGACTTTTTATGAAACTTCACACATCCCTATAGTTAAGCATATGTGAAGGTAAGCATTCAGATGGCTAAATGCCAACTTGAAATTAACATAGATAAATCATGCTTTTCATATATATTGAGAAAATATTGGTAGACATTTCCAATCTGAGATCATGAATGCAGATACAAATAGATTATATTTAAAATGTTTTGTTCAATGCATTTTATTATGTGTTTGGGTTTTTTTCAGGTGTTATAAGAAACTGAAATATACTAGCTCTTAAATTTTAATGTTACTTTTGCATCTGAAAATATGTAGATTCCTGCTATGCAAACATGGAGAAATGTGCACTGAGTATGTTATGAAGGAGGGATTTAGTTCACAAAAATATATACTGAAAAAGATATATTCTCATTTTGCAGACTTTTAATGCATAAAAAGGTTATTGCTGTAAGGAAAGATCATTTATATCAACAATCACAGAAAAAAACTGTTTCTGGGTTGTAAAGTGATAGTTATTGAACGTGTTTCCTAGTAAAAAATTAAAGTATTCAATGTGAGTATAAATAAAAACACACTTCAGTATCACTCTTCTACTTTGGTTCTGCACATAGCAAATGAGGTATAAAGTAACTATTTCATTGTCCTTTTAAAATCAGAATCTCAAACTAAATTCATATTAATGCAAATAGAAGAATTAGATAATTATAAAAGTTATCATTTATATAGTGCTTACTCTGTGTCCAGACATGGTTTCAATGTACATATATTCCCATGTAATCTTTACCACAACTCTATGAGCTAGGTACTACTATCATAATATCATTCCCACTTTATAGTTGCCCAAAATAAGGCATGGAGAGATTAAGTAACTCATCCAAGGTAGGATTGCCAGATAAAATACAGGATGCCTTGTTAAATTTGAATTTTAGATAAGTGAGGAGTAATTTTATATGAGGCATACTTATATTTAAAAACATTATTTACCTGAAATTTAAATTTAACTAGCTCTCCTGTATTTTTTTTTATTTGCTAAATCTGACAACCCTACAAGGCAAGGTCATATGGTTATTACGGAGTGGAGGCAGAATTTGAACCCAGGAAGTGTGACATCAGAATTTGTGCTTTTAACCACTATTCTGTTACTGATTATAAGAAATGAAACTTAGAGTGCTTCATTATCTATATGTGGAATATTAAAAACAAAAAAACGAGACCAATGGATTCCTGCTAAGCAGGATCATATGGCTATAAGTTTTAATTTATTGTAATTTACTCTAATTGCTAATTATCATTTGGTCATAGTATTTTTTGTGAGAACTTTTGTTTTAAAAATAATAAGATCTATAACATTTTAAAACTTTATTCTGTGCTTTCTAAGCTGGGAGATAAAAGAAAAAGTATGATTCACTGTAATGAGTGGAATTAACTGGTTAGTACCACTGTTCAAAATGCCTTCTTCTTCTTCAAAAAGCAGCTAGCTTTGTGTTGTTGATAAAGAGTAAAAGTTTTCTTTTAATAACAAGTTTTTAAAATATAAACATATGACACATTTACTTACATCATTTTCTTCTCTTATCCTTTGATATTTTTACTCTAAAACAGTCAAAAGGGCATCTACTTTTTGAAAGGCACTGCAATTTAATGGGGGGCGGGGGGACATGGGCTTTGGAGCCAGATGGACTTTGTTAGCTGTGTGAACTTGACGTCTGAGCCTCATATTCCTCATCTGAAAAATTGGGATTATTAATAACTCCTTCAAATGGTGATAGTGAAGATTAAATGATATAATGAACATAAACTGCTCTAAAGCAATATCTGGCACAGAATTGACACTTTAAATATAGGTAGTTCCTTTCCCCTGTCCATTCATCTCTTCCCCTGAGGTTCCACCACTCTCAATAATCCTCATGGATTTTTGAAAATATAACCCTTATTTACAAAAGCATGTTTACTTGCCCAGAAGTTACATAGATATCTGGGGTACAGTCAGTTGGAATCCAGTGTGCCTCAAATATTTCCCTTCCTTCTGAGATTTTTTGAATCCTTAAAATGCTTAGGTTATAGCAAAAGACTAAAGTGTGATTTCTGCTCTTAGAGATTACTTGCAAGGATTTTTGGTTCATTTTTATTTTTTTACATTGAGAATGTTCTCAGTTTCAGGATGGGGTTTATATACTTTAGTTTCATGGATAAATTCACCATGGGCATTTCTGAAGGACACAGAGAGGCATAAAAAGAAATGGTAAGGGCAAGGAAAATTATGTCATTAAGGCATTTTCCTCTGTGTGTGTGTGTGTGTGTGTGTGTGTGTGTGTGCATGTGCATTAAAGAAAGGGGTCATGATTTACAATGGGGGGGAACACAAAAGTAAATGCAATTAGGGTCAAAGGCAAAGTCATCATAAGATTTAAAAGCAAATAATCTTGCTATTGAAAAAAATCAATTCTAAGATGTGGTATAGAGTGTGCTTATTAAGAACATACATGTGGAGCCAGACTTCTTAAGTTAAAATCCCAGTCTTGTTTACACACTGACTCTATGATCTTCAGCAAGGTATTTAGTTTCTCTATACCTCAGTTTCCTTGTGTGTCAAGTGTGAATAATGAAAATACCTACCTAATCAAGTTGGTTTAAGGGCTTAACTGAGTGTTATTTTTCTTTAAACTTTTATTGAAGTGTAACATACATACATAAAGCTACACATACAGTAGGTCTCAAACAGCTCAACGGATTTTCACAAAATTAACACACTCATGTATCTATCACTCAGAGGAAGAAACAGAACACTACTGGCATCCCATAAGTCATCTTAATGCTCTTATCCAGTCACTACCTCCTCCAACCCAAATGTATCCAAATATTGTGAATTCATATTGTCTACCTTTGAACCTTAAGTGAGGATCCATGTCATGTGCTCAAAACAGTACCTGTCACATAGTAAATACAATATAAGATCAACAATGTGATTTTTAAAAATAACAAGAAAACAGGTATATTTTGGGGGTATAATTCTTAGTAGGAATAACAAAATAAAAAGAAAACTTGTGAGCTAAAGTATGATGATAAAGTTAAGTGTAACAAGCCTGTTTAAAATAATGTTTGAGTTCTTGAAAACATTGTGACCATAAAGTATATCTATTGTGTATTCAATGCTAAGAAGAAAAACACACTCAATATTAAGCATCAGAGTAAATGTATACTTAAACATTTTAGCACAATCAGGAATAAGAATTCAAAATATTGTAAGACTAATATAAATAAAAAGTAAGTTTGGCAAAAGCCTGTTTAGACCTCAGTTTCTTCATTGTAAAGTGAAGAGAATTAGACCATCTGTAAGGTTCTTTCCAGCACTGACATTTAATGATCATATGAAAATTTTCTTAAAAAGTGGAATCTAGAAATCTCTGAACCATTGTTTCATAACCAAATAATGTATTTACAGTCACAGTCAAACATGACCTTTTGGAAGGAAGGCATCAGGATTTCTGTGAGGGAAAATCATGTCTGACTAATGTGTTAGTACTCTTCAAGAGAGTAAATAACATATGAACAAGGAGCAACCAGAGGATAGAACTTGCATTGACTTTTTTAAAAAGCCTTTGACAAGCTTCCATACTGTTGATATTTTTTGTAGTTAAATGAGTTCCTATGGAATTTGGGGAGACATTTTGTCATGGAAGGTGAGCTAACTTACGGAATCAAATGGAGGATAGTAAAAAGGTACCTCTCTGAATGGAGAAGTGTCAGCATTAAGATTCCCATGATCCTAGGTTTATTTAAGTGTTATAAGTGCTATAAAATAAGGTATACAAAGTGGTATTTCTGTATTTGTAGCTAACACTAAGCTCTTCTCAGTAGAGAAGTGACTAGCTGACATAGGATAAATGGCAAGAAAACCTCTAAAAATTGGGAGAATAAAGAAAAGGGGACAGTAGATTGATTATCTCAGCAAGGTAAAGCATTTACAATAAAAACCCTAACTATACAATTCAAATAATAAGATCTGATGTTACTTATGGCTCTAGAAAGAGATCTAGGAGTTGTAGGTATTTCTGGAACAATTTTAGCTCTCTGTTATTTTGGCTGGAAAGGTCAATAGAATGGTGTGCAATCAAAAGAAAACAGACTAGAAACAGAATAGCACATTATCTATTCTTGAAAAAAATTAAAATCTAGAGCAGCCATATCTGCAACATAATGTTTAATTTATGAGGCCATAAATCAAGAAAGGCAAAATGGTCTCGAGGTGGCATAGACATAGGCAGCAAGGATGAAAAAATGAGAAGGCACTATACTGAGGAAGACTCAAAGTATTATGATCCTTAACCCAAAGTCATGTAGATAGAGGCATTGGCCAAAGTTCCTACTAATACTACTACTGCTGATAATTACCACTTATTCACTATTCCCTCTGTGCCTTGCACAGGCCTAAGCCCTTGACATGTATTGAATCATTTAATACTTATTAACCCTATGAGGTAGGCCCCACTATTATCCTCCTTATAGAAGCATCATGAAGGGTATATACAGAGTAAATAGTGGTCAAAGTTATTTATCTCCTGGCTGAAGTTCAGCACAGAACTTCAAACTCAAAAGAATCAAATCCAAGACAAACAAAAGGAAGTGATACTTCACATGGTGGTCACTAAAACCTATGGAACTTGCCACCTCAAGCAATGGTACAAATAGAACTGAAAAAAGAGTTAGGAAGGATTTAAAATTATATTTATAGAAGACAAAACCCAGATAACTTACTAAGAAAATCTTGTAAATTGTCTTTAAACTTGAGGTTGTCATTAAGGAGGACAGTCTCACCCTTTCCCCTCCTACTTGCCAACATGTCTGAGTCCCCCTATAAAAATTCTGGGCTGGAT
This sequence comes from Carollia perspicillata, assembly GCA_004027735.1. Lineage (NCBI taxonomy): Eukaryota > Metazoa > Chordata > Mammalia > Chiroptera > Phyllostomidae > Carollia > Carollia perspicillata. The sequence continues at coordinate 65,341 of PVKM010001498.1, forward strand.
GGACCAGAACATCGCTCAAATGTGACTTTTCCTATTACATTATTATGACATAAGTAGTGGAACAGCATGGAACTTCCTTGTGAGTATTTCAACATAGTTGCAATTTATACTTTACTTGGGTCTGTTTTCAGGGATAGCTAAATTACACAAAATCTTATTTAAAGCAAAATTTTGTCCATTAGAAATGGAAACTTTGCCCTGACTGATGTGGCTAAGTGGGTAGGGCATCATCCCATAGGCTGAAATGTTACCAGTTTGATTCCTGGTCAGGACACACATATCTGGGTGGTGAATCACATCCCCAGATGGGGGTGTGCAAGAGGCAACTGATTGATTTTTCTCTTGCATATTTGTTTCTCTAGCATATTGACATTTTTCTTCTTCTCTTTCTCCCTCCTTTCCCCTCCATCTAAAAGTAAATGCATAAATAAATAAAATATTAAAAAATGGAAACTTCCTTAAAAATTATTTGCAGAAGCATGAATTGCCAAAAAGAGAGCAGATAGAAGGTTTAACATCTATTACATCTATTGTCTAGTTATTTTGGATTATTTCATACCCATATATTTTTAAGAAATTACATTATGGAGAGAACAAATTTCATACAAGGAAAAATGAGATGGTAGCTTAAAATAGTGCTCCTGTGTAAAAAACCCTCCCATGAAAACTTACATTGTGTCTTCTCTGACACATCAATCCTTGCAAAACCCAAGGACAGAGTTATCCAGGATTGCTCAGGGCTTCTTCTATCTTGTGGGTATAACAGCACTTATTTCCACAAAATGCACAACCATCCTCCCTTGGCTCCATGACCTCCTTATTGAGATACTTTAAGTGCTTTGAACACACCGTGAAAAAGAAATAAGACGAGAATAAAGGTTACAAGTGAGTATCTAGTTTGCAGAGAACTCACCTTATCTGTGGGAAAGAAGTATGAAAAAAATCTAAAAATTGGAAACCTAAGAAACAGCAGAAGGAGAAAGGGACAAATGAAAGGACAAGATTGTTCTGAGGTACATTACACTACAATTTTAAAGTTGTTTTAAAAGAAAGGACTAAGTGTGGACTTCAATGATAATATGGATATCTGGGCCATAAGCAAGATGTTGAAGCTGCCCAATCCTTTTAGCCCTTCTATTTCTCACAGCACAGAGTCTCTGCTCTCTCCTCATTCCTCTCACCCTGACCCTCTGACCTTTTGCTGGCCAAAGCCCATTTCAGTAGCTAGTGGCTAAGCCAGTACTCCTCCAGGCAGACCCTGGTTCTAAGCCATTCTCACTTATTTTGTTTAAAATGTATCTGTACACAGATACATTTTTATCTTAACAGAGAATACTTATTAAATATGGTTTCTACTTCTAGTTGCAAGTACAGATATTTTGGGAGCAGAGGCCTCCATGTAGCCTCAGATAAGAGGTGGAAAGGCGACAGTTTTTGTCTGTCAGATAACTATACTGTCCTTTTGTTTCTCATCTGTAGAATGGAGATAATACCTTTCATTTACATTACAACTGACAACGCTTTACATACATTTACCTATTTGATTCTCACAGCCACCACCTGAGGTAAGAATTATTTCTCCATTTTACAGACAAGGGAATTAAGCTCAGTGAGGTTAAGTAACTTGTCTTGGAAATAATATGTGAAAGGGCCAGTGCATAAGGAAAAGAGTCTGAACACCAGAATAGTGAGTTGGCATGTGATGACAGAAGCTGCTCAGATAATGGAGCCATGTCACTGTATAGAGATAGTATGAAACCAAGGTTATGGGGTATGGGCTTTGGACTCACAGGCATCTAGATGTGAATCCTGGCCCTGCCCCTTTTTACCTGGCATCCCTTGAGCAAGTCATTTCTCGAAGTCTACATTTCCTCATTCGGAAGATGCAGGTAATAATGCTGACCTTATAAAGCTGTTGTGAGGATTAAATGAAATACTAAGTGTAATGTATTTAGTAGAGTGCAGAGCACATAAGAAACAGGCAAAAATGTAGAGGCTCCCTAAGTAATCAGTACTAATAATACTTGTTGCACCTGCTGTCCTAAAACATGGAGTCCATTGACCCAAAGGCAGAGTTAGCCACTAATGACCAGGCCATTGAAAAACAAAACCAAACATGGTTGACACAAGGAAAGAAAGAGAAGGCTGTGTATTCTGGAGGTGGGACTGGTCAATAGTACTCAGGGCAAGGCTGCAGTTTTCTTAGAACATTGGTTCTCAAACTTGAGCTGGCATTACAATCATCTGAAAGGCTTGCTTTTTTTTTACATTTTTAAAGTTTTTTCCATTACAGTTTACATTTAATATTATTTTGTATTAGTTTCAGGTGTGCAGCATACTGATTAGACAGTGATATACTTTACAAACTATTCCCCTCGGTATCTCCAGGACTCACCTGACATAGTTATCACAATATCATTGACTATATTCCCTATGCTGTACTTTACACCCCATGACTACTCTGTGACTACTAATTTGTACTTCTTAAAGCTCTTCAGATAGTTCTTAAAAAATAGATGTCTGGGACTTACTTCCAGAGTATCTGATTCAGAAGGACTTGATGAGGTTTGAGAAATTGCAGTTCTAATGAGTGCCATGGTGTTGCTGATACCACTGATCTTAGAAGCCAACTCTGAGAATCATTGTCTTAGAATAAAGAATCTTGACCACTTGTGAGCAGCAGTTTCCTTTTGCTTTTGTTTTCTCTTTCCTTCTTAGTAAAATCTACTTGAAAAACACCAATCCTATTCTAGTAGAATAACTCCATGACTGGTCCAGAAGAGCTAGGGCAGTCAGAGGACTGTGGAAACTAGGGATGGTGGTGGCAATGACTGCCCCACCTAAAAGGCTGGGAGACGCCTTAGATCAGAACAAAGATCAAAACTCAGCTGAGAAAAATCAGAACTATTTGTGATTACTGAGCCTCTTCCAGCTTGAATTTTCTCTCACAAACTTTTTCTTACTTAAGCTTTGTCCCTTTTATAACTACGATAGTATATTATGGAGAATGGGGAAAGAGTCACTGTATTTTCTTTTTGTATTTTTCTTACTTCTTTTTGTTACAATTTGTCAACCACAAGGCCAATATGAACTCCTTAGGGAGCCTAGAGCAGCATGCACAGGTTATGGCAGCCTGAGAAAGAGGTTTAATGGAATTGGACATCTCTCTTGAGGTAAAATATGTGCTCTGTGCTCCATATCATGTTACAGCAAATTTGAAAACCAAGGGCTGTGTTCCAAGTCAATGCCTGGCAGTTGTCAGGAACTAAGGTTTGCTACCTGTTAAATACAGTTAATGAAGCAGTCTGTGTTTATAAGTTAGGGGGTTTGTCTTTGAAAATAGTAACCCAATAAAATGAGAAAAACAGATAGCCTTGAGTTTAGACTTCTAGATTAGAAATTATGTGTCCCATGAACTTGAAGGAGGTGAAAGAATTTGTGTTCTTACTTGTTGAAAACATATACTCCTACTGCGAGTCTTAGAAAACTGAAACAAATAGGAAACTATGCTATAATTATAAGAATGTAAGTTTCAGCTCTTGAGGCAGAGAAACTTTGGATCAGGAATTCCACATAGGTTGTCTAGGCCTGTTCAGTGCCTTTAAGCTATTGGGCATTTGCCTGCACCAACCTGTCCACACTACATGAAAACAAGCCTTCCACATTTTTTCAGTATCTCTGGCTTCTGGCCTGAACCATTCACACTTATCTCATACACATTTCTAACTCATCTTCGGTCTGTTCTAATTTCTGACCTTGTGACTCATTTTTCCTCTTATCACCTTGCCTTACCCTAGGACCTGGCACTTGGTATTATTTCTCAAACTTGAACCTATGCAGTCCTCTTTGGCCAATAATCTGATTCCTCACTTGAATACACAGATACTGGAATTCTTGGATGAGTGCCCCACTGGGGCAGACCCATTCCCTGGGACTTCTACATAGGCCCTCATGGAAAGTACCACTGCCCAATAAACCATGCCTTTGGAACAGACTTCAGACTTGAAATTTGTGGCTCCTTGATACTGCTCCCAGAAGGAGCAGAAAACAAATGGAAAGGAAAACTTTTGATTGCTCAATCATTATATACAAAAGAGCCAATTGAACTTTTATTTGTCTAAAGTACATAAGGAAGAAGTGTGATGGTTGGTAGTATATACTATTTAGTGGTTTTAACTTCTCAGATGTGAAGAATTACTATTTTTTTTCTTTTCCTCTGTATCCACCTCCCCCAAACAGCCCACCCATCTATTAATTTCAAAGACTTATTAATTCCACCCTTCATAATGTATCTTGAATCAATTGTATATTCCCTGAGCTGTTTGTAATAGTATCTTAATATCTGGTCTACCTGTAGTCAGGGTGTATCTCTATCTCCTCTGGTCCCACTTTTGCCTCCCCCCCATCATGTTACTACTCTAAATCATTTTTATTCCCATGTATGTATCTGACTGTTATATATATATATATATATATTTTTTTTTTTTTTTTCCTATTTCCTTCTTAGTAAAAATCTACTTGAAAAACACCAATCCTATTCTAGTAGGACAACCCCATGACTGGTCCAGAAGAGCTAGGGCAATCAGAGAACTGTGGAAACTAGGGATAGTGGTGGCAATGACTGCCCCACCTAAAAGGCTGGGAGACTGCTGGGAGGCTAAAAGACTGTCTATATATATATAAAACAGTCAGATGTGTATGTATATCATATATATATGATTCTGGTTTCTAGAAGATAGACCCTTCTAATTATGGCAATAATATTGATCTATTATGTTATGTCTATATTGTGCTTCAGAGTGTTTCACAGCTATTATATAGTTTTTAACAATAATATTATGACCTATTTTCATTTCTATATCTGAGGAGGGCAACTTTTATATATAGTGAATAGTACATAGTATGAGGTGACTATATTAAACTTAAATATGTACTGGATCTATTTAGCTAAGCAAGTAGATTACTCTTAAATAAAATTTAAACTTTTAGTTTCAAATAAAGAATTTTTAAAATTTGTTCAGATGTTGGCAAATATTAGTTGTTTAGAGCATTCAATTACTGAGGTCAAAGCTGGTCATTCAACTCCCATTTGTTTAATTTAGTCTCATTCAGTTTCATGGACAGTCTGTAACCCTAACCTCAGCCAGCTATCTCACAATTGCAAGTCCTAATGGAACATGGGTAACAGACTATGGATAAATCTCCATTATGACTCCATCCCTGTTACTTGAAAACTCAAATATAGTGGTAACTCCCTAATGTTATATAGATTTTTGTATATGTAGTTATACAATGGAGTTTAGTAATAATCATCTCGACAAAGAGACACTATGATTCTCCAAAATTGTACTTTGAGGATCCTAAAGGATGCTCCATAAATATCTCATGACAATAGTAATTTCCTAATTATACAATTCCTGTGTAATCATGCTAGTCCCATCTCTACTGATGACTTAGATAGCAATTATTGATATAGCTTCAAATAAATACTGTAGTAATTCTACTTATTAATGTCTGTATTCTTTATTGAAAGATTAACAAAACATTGTACAGATTATACTAGAGCATCAGTTTCAACCTTATGTCAGATGGCATTTGGATTTGCTTCTATGACAGTCCTGAGAAAACCCTGACTGGAAATTTTCAAATTTCCTCTTATTTACGCTTGTTAAGGCAAGAATTTATTGTTAATATGAAAATATCTCTGAAAGGAGTAATAAATCAATGCCAGTCATTAGAACCCAGCTATGAATTAATTTATCTCATCCCTTCCACCTAACATTTCACTAAAAGGCATGCCTTAAGGAAGACACCCTACTGGTATATTTTGATGGAAAGATAATGTAGACAAAGGTTTACATTCCCAAAGAACAGACTTAGGTCAGATTCTGAGGATACTATAAAGGCACAGGATGGGGCCCATAGGGGTAAAGTATGAATATTCCTAGAAGAGCAGAACAGTGCCAGAAGGTAAGTTTCTCTTACATCATCATCTGGCTTTAAACCAGCAGTAATTAAAAATATATGAAATGATATCATATTAACAGATTCTTATAGTGGTTAAGAAACCAAGTTTTGGCATCAGATAGACTTGGGTTCAAATTGTAGTTCTGCCACTTTCTACCTGTGTGGCCTTAGGCAATTCTCTTAATCATTCTGAGCCTCAATTTGCTGATCTTTTAAAAATAATGACAGTACCTACCACAAAGGGTTGTCTTGAGAAATTAAATAAGATAGTTTATGTAAGGCACTTAGTGAAATACCTGAGACATTGTAAGTAATCAAGAAATATTAACTATTACCATATAAATCAAGTTTTAAGGGTGCTTATTCTCAAGTATATGATGGGGTCTGTCAGGAAAAAGTCCAGCCACTGTTAATGTAATGTTAATATAACAACATTTTGCCTGATATCGATGTAACCTGGAATCCAAGGTGAGTGAACTGGAATGTGCATGCATGAACAATGACAACTTCACTGTACTAGTCAGTGGAGGTGGTAGACACCATTGAATGAGCATGTGTACTGTGTAGCCATTGCAATCAAAATGACTGAGTGGGTATACCAATGAGCATGCACTAAATTTTGCATTAAGCTTGAATGTTCTTCCAAGAAAACTATTCAGATGATTCAGAAGGCTACAGCTATGTGCAACTGGTGATTGGCAGCTTTATCACAACAATGCACTGGATCATGCATGATGTCTCGTGCAGAGATTTTTGGTGAAACATCAAGTCACTCAGATGACTCAGCCCCCCTACAGCCCATATTTGGCACCCTGTGACTTCTGGCTTTTGCCAAAACTAAAATAATCCTTGAAAGAGAAGAGATTTCACACTGTCAATGAGATTTAGGAAAATGTAATGGGATGGCTGATGGTGATTCCAACAGAAGATTTTTGCAGAGTGTTTGAAATGCTGGGAGAACTGTGTGAGGTCCCAAGGTGCCTACTTTGAAGGGGACCGAGGCATCATTGTCCTGTGTGCAATGTTTCTTGTATCTTGTATCTTCTTCAATAAATATCTCTTTTTCATAGTATATGGTTGGATCCTTTCTGGAGAGACCTTGTTTATATTTTCAGTGAAACACTACCTAGTGGAGCCAGATTTATGACACTTCAAAATAAAAACTCTTGCAAATTTATTTTATTCTAGAAATAAATAAATATTATTAAAATAAGATAAGTCCAAGAAATACATGAGGATGGAAGCATCTTTGTGTTCAAACAGACTCAAAAGCCATACTTTAAAAATATGAGGTCTCACTAAATGGGTATAGTTGATGATTGGATTAATACCATGACAACTCATAGCAGTGTAGAAGGTAAGCAGATGAAACAAAGCTGGAAGCAAAAGCAAATGTTACTTATTCACCTAGAAACTGGGTATAATTTCTGGTCAATTTGTAAAAACAAGATATAGTCTTTTTCACAAAAAGAATTTAGAGGAACAGAATGAAGATACAACTCCTTATCAAGAAAGGAGTTTAAGGGCAAAACATCACAATTCAAAGGTTATATTTATTATTATTCGTGTAGACTTTTGACAGTTCAGAGAAAATAACATTTGTATCTGCATTCTCCTTGGGCCTGAAGACATTTTTTTGTTGTTGTTGTTCAGAGATAGCTGATTAGTTGATAAACAAATTTTAAATCACCAAGTTATAACTGTTGTTTTTTCAGGGCATAAACAATGATCCCTTACCTATGTAACTAAAAGCAGGCCAAAGCACTAGGTGTGATGAAATGTTAAAAGTATGACTGTTCACTGTCACCTGCACAGTAACCCCTGACAGCCATTTCCTGCTTGGCAGCATAGGAGAGAGGTCTGTAGAATATGTGTGTCTGACATGTCATCCTGACTTGTTATTATGACTGGAATAATCTCTTCTGCCTACCTGTCCTGCACAAGCAACATTTTCTTTAATTATGAAAGATATAGTTCCAGTATGTTTTTTACTTAAGAAACAAGTTCATAGTTTGGTTCTGTTAAATTCAAGAAATGTGAGTCTTCAAGTCAACAGAATAACAATTAACTTTTATGTAGAGCACCTTCAAGCACATAAAGCATATTTTCATACATGATTTAATTCCCACAACATATCTATGAGATAAACCATACCTATTTGTGCTTCTACTGTAAAGAAATTGAGATTCTGTAGATGAAAAGGCTTGCCCCAAACATCACAGCTGGTTAGTGATGAACATTCCAGCACTGACTCCAAATTCTAAGCTCTTGACCTCCCACCTACTATTAAGTAATGCTACCACCATCTATTAAGGTTCCTAGTGTGTCTGATTCTCCTTCAACCCCTTTTCTCTACAAGTCATGAGATGCTATTTATTTTTCCTCCATAATGCTTCTCAAATCTATCCAATACTGAAGTTCTTCTCCCCATTCCATGACCCTAGCCCAAGCCAAGCCACCATTTTTCTAATCTGGACTATTGCAGTACTCTTCTATCTATTCTGCCCATGATCTTCTAGTCTGATCAACATTTTGCTGCTAAAGTGGGCTATTTAAAAGTGTAAATCTGAACATGACACCCACCTTCTTAAAACCCATAAATGGCTCCTAAACATATTCAAATAAAATCTAATTTATTAGCATGCCCTGCCTCATCCTTTCCCTCCTCTCCTTCTTATGTACCCTATGCTCTTGCTAGATCTAGCTCCCTTCTTTAACTTGAACCTCCAGGACCTCTGTTGTTTTTGTGTTTTTTATTTGATTGCAGATATTTCTTATTCCTGTTGTCTACCTTATTTTGTAGGAGCCGACTATAACAGATGTCTTTGGTAAGACATTCTAACCCTTATGGAATGTTCCCATTAGTCCTCATATAAACTTCTCTTATGGCATTTAACAAATTTAATTGTAACTGTTGATTGGCATGTTAATCTGACCCACTAAACTTTAAGATAAGGGTCAAAGACTTGTAAAACATATACCCATTTTTTTTTTGTCTAACAGCATTCCGAACATAGTAGGGAGTAAAAAGTGTTTATTATATGAAACTCACAAGCGATGATTAATTGTTTATCATATGCCCGAGTCTATGACATGTAGAGAAATACTAGGTCCAAGCTTTACTGAAAAAAGGACAATTACACAATTCATTTTGGAAAGGAACAACTTAAGACATGTTATTATTGAGATACTGTGTATACTGACTGAAAATCTATAGCAATTCAGAAGAAGATTTGATACTAGATTACTTTAGAAATGATAATTACTTATGAAGGGCCAACAGCAATTGATTCTTTGCCATCCAGCAGCTGTCACAGTACTCATTGTAAATCACATTTTATGAAACCAAGTCCTTTTAAAAAGTGAAGGTTTTTTATTAATTAGGAAGAAATACCATCCCCTGGGAGACTAAGTAACATAAAGTACTTAGAAACTGAAAATAAATTCCTACAAGTGTGAAGAGGCAGAATTTTACCTGTCTGGGATGTGACATGGTTGGAATACCTTCTTTAAGGGAATGCATGTCCATTATTTTCATTGAGAAGAAAACACACTTGCATTTTACTTAACCAGTAAAAATTTGTAAATCATTGTGGATATTTGCTGCTATCCATTTGGCGCCCTTTCCCTGGCCATCACTACCAAGTCTCCCCTTACACTCAAACAAAATGTGGCCAGTAGTTTTCCTGTTTTATACCTTGCACAATCTGTGATAGTATAGCACAACCTACAGAAATGTTTCCCTCCACTATCAGTTAGCTAACTGGGAAGTTACATGTCTTTCCTCAAAAATGATTCTGAACAGCCCCTCAAACATCCCTACAGAGAATTAGAAGTAGTTGACTTCATTTTTCAACCTGAGACATTAGGTATTTTTCCACTGAACTTAAAGTAAACTGGAACTGTCTTTACAATGAAGATGTACATTGTGGAACTCTAAATGGGGTGGGGTATATTACTCAAGAAAGTCAAATCAACAAATCTCATTGAGTATTAGCTATGTGTAATGCCCTGTCTTTATTTCTGTGTGGGACATGTGGAAGCATACACCATAGTTTTTGCTCTTAAATTGTTTAGTTAGGTTGTAGAGAGATCCCTCAACTAGATGAGGGATGGGGGAAGGAGGTGAAGTTGACCCTCAGCTGGTATGTTACGAACAATTAATTGATGCATTTAAAGAAAATTAACAGCACAGAAGCTATGATAGGAGAAGAAGTGAAAAAAAAAAAAGAACCAAACAGAGGATCCTAGATGAATGGTAGTAGGTAATGTCAGGAAGAACAAAAAAGCTAAATTCATAGAGCAGAGTAGTCAGAATGTACCAATTGTGATAGTGATGAAAGTGCAGACTGCATACACAGAAATAGGTTCTTCCAAAAGCAAATGGATTTCATCTAGGATTACAACAAAACAGAACATGACTCCTCCAGAAACCAGAATGAGAAACAAAGATAATAGCTTCACCTTGACCGGTACTGGAAGTAAAGTGAACCAACCAGAATCCTATCACTCTTGAGAAAAGGCTCATGGATTGAAAAGGAATGCCAGTAGACAGATCCTGAATGGAATCCACCCATTACTTATATCTGCAAAATGAGTCATGTAAAGTGTATCTGGGAAAATAGTACTTAGATTCTAGTTTCTTTGTATTAGAGGGAGATTTTGTTATAAATATAAATTACATGTTGTGCTGGTCCTCAGTGGACAAGGTGGAAGGGGAGGAATGCTACTAGAAAACTCAAACAGTCTGGTACCAATATGGAATCTGTAATTCTGGATAAGGAAATCTCCAGCCTTACCACACATAGCATCTTAAGAATCAGAGATATGTCTAAGTGGGGGAAACCATGCCTCAGGGTATGAATTTTTCACCATTAGAGTCTATCTCTTATAATGTTGTGGAAACATACATTTTATTTTACTTTTATTTACTTATTGAATTTACTGGTGGCATAGGTTAATAAAATTATATAGGTTTCAAGTGTACAACTGTATAATACACCATCTGTTTACTGTGTTGTGTGTTTACCACGCCAAGTTAATTCTCCTTCCATCACCATTTATTCCCCCTTTAGCCTCTTATACCTCCCTTCACACCCTTACCTGGGACTGTCTGATTCATTTGTTTTGTCTTCATTCATTCAAAAAACATTGAGGGCCTGGCACAATGCTAAGGAATACACATATGTATAAAACCTAATCCCTCCCTTCAAGAAGGTCACAAGTCAGCTGAACTCACTGCTTTTCATGAGGATGGAAAACAAATTTATGAAAAATTTGTTCTGTGGGAAGATGTACATGGGATGAGGCTACATGGGAGAGAGGAGGGGGGGAGAGAGAGAGAGAGAAGAGGGGAGAGAGAGAAGAGGGGAGGAGAGGAGAAGAGA